>CM054058.1:177620369-177820733 GCA_028641055.1 Alopecurus myosuroides
TTAAATTGATAGCACTGCATGAAGCCCAAGAAAATAATTTTGATTGGATTGTTTCCGAGAATTTATTTGATGAGAATAGTAAGCCTAGAAGATCTAAGAGAGGAGCCTCTGAAACTCACTTAGATAAAATACAATGCATTATTAAGGAATTACCAAATCATGATTTGAATGCCACTCTACTTGAAAACACTTGATTCCGGTTTTCTGGGCCTAGCTAAAAGGCGTTAAAGAAAAACACTTCTTGGGAGATAACCCATGTTTTATTTTTTGCTTTGTTTTTTTTTCTGTTTTCTTTGAGTCAAGGGGTTGTATACTTCTTTAGCAAATCCTTTATATCTTTATTTTCACGTTTTAGTTGTGCCAAGTAAAGTTTCTGACGAGAATAGGAGTTGGTTTTTGGATTTTTGCGCAGGAAACAGATTTCTGCTGTCCACCGTAAACAATCTTATAATTCACATAAAAATCAGAATGACCTGAAATTTCTTGTTCTTATTCCTAGGATAATTCCATAACATTTTAGTTCCTCAAGTTTTTCTATCTGAGCAATGTAAGTGCCCCGAAAAAATTCGTCTTTACATATTGTTCCGGTTTTGACAGATTCTGCCATTTTTCTTCCATTTGCTCTTTTACGATGTCAAGTGGATTTCTTTGCTTCACGAAACATCAGTGGCTGCAGATAATGTTTAGAAGTATCAATAGAACTTGTGCCCTTACAGAACTTATGGATTTTTTTAATTGTTGCACTAACCTTCTAATGTGAATTACTCTTAGAGTTTGGTGTGAAGGAAGCTTTCAAGGGTCAAGAGAAGAGGGTGATATATGTGATCAAGAAGAGTGCAAGGTCAAATCTTGGGGATGACCCCGTGGTTCATACAAGCATATTTTAAGAAGACTCAAGCATCTAAGCTTGGGGATGCCCAAGGCATCCCCTTCTTCATCAACAATCTATCAGGTCAATTCTAGTGAAACTATATTTTTATTCGGTCACATCATATGAAGTTTACTTGGAGCATCTATTTGTTTTTCTTTTGTTTTCTTTTGTTTTACTTGCTGCAATAATGTAGTTGTACCCTAGCATTCATTGTTTGGGAGAGATACACGCTCCGCTTTTTCGTTTGAATACTTACTATGCTAGTATTCTTAGTTTTTCTTCTAGTTGCTGCAAAATTCCTGATTAGCTCTTCTTTTCATTGCATCTCTTGTTCATAGCTGTTAGTTTTAGTAGTGTTATGTGATTACTCTCATGTTTTCTTGATCTAGAATTTATATTGTTTTTGTTACAACATCTTTTGTATGGTGCTTGTTAGGAAAAGAAATTGCTGCTTGTAGTAGAATTTATAACGGTGCAAGTAGAAGCTTGTATAGATTGTGGCTAGACGTTTTCATATCATGCTTGATGTTAGTTTAATTATAAATCCTAGTGGTTATTTACTAGCATGATTAGCCTCAAATATCTGAGAGTGTTTAATGTGCCATTGAAAGAATCATGAGTTGTTCTTGTCATATTGAAGCATAAATTTGTGGTGTTCTCCTTTCAATGTTTTATTTGATTGACTTGGCGCATGCTCACACCATGTTTATGACTATGAACCAGTCACTTATAGACTCTATGATCATTTAGTTTTTGAACTTGTGGTACCACTTGTGCTTTGATTAATGATGTTTATGTCGCTATGCATGATTATGGATCTTGTGCTCTCTTGATTTATCGCTCCCACTCTTTTGCTAGCCTTCACATGTACTAAGTATGAGCTCTACTCGTGCATCCAACTCCCTAAAAGCAAAGTTTACCAAATGTGTCCACCATACCTACCTACATGTGGTATTTGACCGCCACTCCAAAGTAAATTTCTCATGTGTTACCTTTAAAACTTTTAAAATTACTCTTGTTTTGTGCTCCTGTTTTAGCTCATGTGGACGTAAATAGAGAGTATTTATCTCACTTGTTGATTGGAATTTCTCACCCTCGACTAGTGGCTTCATCCGCGTGTCTAATGATAGAAGATCCGGCAGCAGGGTGCCCAGCCCCAAATTAATAACAACAAATTATCTTCACTATTTTTGCCCCTGATTTATCAGTCAAAGCATAATTGTGTAAACAGAAGAGAAAGAGGGATGACCTTCTACCCAGCTGCGTCCTTTTATGGGAGCCTCTCTTGTGAAGTCTAGTTGTCTTGTGACGTACTATATTTTCTGTTTACCATTCGTTGACATAAGCATACACCTCTCTTAAAAATGTTTTCAATACCTCTGTTTAATAAAATAAAAGGCTCTAGCACATGAGTTGATCCCTGCTTCCCTCTACGAATGGCCTTTATTTTACGTTTATGTTGAGTCTCCATCTTCTATCTTTATGCACAGTTGAGAGAGCATAGTTGCCATTCTGAGTTTTATGTGCATTTTTTCCAAAAACATTATTAATTGTTTCATGATGTGTTATTGCTTGTTCTCTAATTATTTGTTCTAGTATTTCTCATGAACTTTGAAGGTGTCCTGGCATTTATGTTTTGCCCCACTCTCAAGGACTAGCGAAGTATCACTTTTCCATGTTATCTCTATGCTTTAAACAAACGTATATCTTTCATTGCATTGTTATTCAGGATCTTTTATTTGTGTTACTTCTCATGATGCAAGGTGATTGCTATGCTTTATTGTTAAAATTCTATTTATCATGCTTGTGTTGAAGTTCTATGATCTCAACTTACTTATTCTTTTACATTATTGAGGATCAAGTTTATGTTGGTAGCATGTCGCGTCAGAAATTGTGTGTTTTTATCGTTTTCCTACTTGAGGACGAGTAGGAACTAAGCTTGGGATGTTGATATGTCATAAACGTATCCTTAATTTCCGATGTTCCATGTTTTTTCATGTTGTTTCCTACATGTTTGCTATACACTTTATGTCATTTTTATCGATTTTACGGACTAACCTATTGACGAGATGCCACAGAGCCACATCCTTATTTTCTGCTGTTTTTAGTTTCAGAAAAGTTGTTCTGGAAATATTCTCGGAATTGGAAAATTCGAAGTCCGGAGGTCCTAGAATTCCCGAAGGTTCGATGGAGTCCCGAAGAGGCCCGTAGGGGGACCACACCATAGGGCGGCGCGCCCCCTGGCTGCGCCATGGGGTGGTGTGCGGCCTCCAGGCCTCCACCGCCTTTGCCCTTTCGCCTATTTATACCCCCCGACATATCAACTCTAAAGATATACCACTTCGTCCCGAGAAACAACCGAGGCCGCCGTCATCGTCATCCCGAGTTCGGGAGGGTTCTGGAGCTCTCCTCGGCACCCTGCCGGGAGGAGAATTCATCACCGGAGGGGTCTACACCGCCATGCCATCCTCCGAAGTGATCCGTGAGTAGTTCATCCCTGGACTACGGGTCCATAGAGGTAACTAGATGGTTGTTCTCTCCACTTTGTACCTCATGTTTAGATCTCGTGAGCTCCCTCACATGATCGAGATCATCATTATGTAATGCTACATGTTGTGTTTGCTGGGATCTGATGAATGTTGAATGCTATGTCCTCTGATTATCAATCTATCATGTTATCTTCATGCTTATGTTATTTGTGATCTTGCATGCTCTCCGTTATTAGTAGATGCTCTGACCAAGTAGATGCTAGTAACTCCAAGAGGGAGTATTTATGCTCGATAGTGGGTTCATGCCTCCTTTGCATCTGTGCTCGAGTTACAGACATGATGGATGGAGGATGTGTTGTTGCCATTAGGGAGAAAACAACGGTGTTTACCTAGTTACATGGTTTACGTTACACACTTTGCTTACTGCAATAATCTGTTGCTTGCAACTTAATACCCAACGTTTGTTCGGATGATATTTGGAGGGTGGATTATTAAACATAGATGCAATTTGATGACGGTCTATGTATTTTGTTGTAATGCTCGCATGAATCACATAGTAATCTTTATGTCTTGCATATGCACTACGGTGCAGCCTTCATTTCTTTCAATTGCCCAGCTATAATTTGTTCACCACGCATGTTATTTATCTTTCACCGGAGAGACACCACTAGTGAACTGTGGACCCCAGTCCATTTTCTCATACTGATAATACAGACACTGCTTTCACACTGCTTTCATACTACTCCTACTTCTTTCATAATGTTTTCCTACTGTTTTCCAGACCATATGTTTAACCTCTTTGTGTTCAGCAAAACCGGTGATATTGACAACCTCACTGCTTCGTTGGGGCAAAGTGATTCGATTGTGTTGTGTAGATTCCACGTTGCTTCTGAACCGGTAGTGCGCCCTGCCATCTGAGTTGCTTCAACCTTCGGAACTTACTCCTTCGTCCTACTGGTCGATTAAACCTTGGTTTCTTACTGAGGGAAAACTGATGGTGTGCTCATCATACCTTCCTCTTGGGGTCTCCCAACGAGTGCAAGATCTGCACCATCACAAACTTATGATGTTGAACTGAGATGCATTCTTTTTATATATCCATGATGATATTTAATCATGTTTTATTGCTAGTTGACATTACCATCATGGTAAACAAGTTGAAAGTTGAGCTTTACTAACTAGAATCTTCCTTTGTGTCAATTGCTTTCACCTCCATTATTAAGAACATAATCTCGAAAAGTTTTCTATCCATGAAAAGACTTTGTGATAATAGAAGTATGTGTTATTTGCTTAATACCTCTAACATAGACTCTTCCAGAAAGATAAGATTGATATGGAAAATGCATTAAAACAAGTGCCACTGCGGAATGAAGGATGATGGAACCTTCCCTCCCACCCCTCCTCCCACCTCGGTTCCCACTTCCAATGGCGTCTAGATCTTGGTCGTTTAGATCTTGGCGATGGAGGCCCTTCTTCACTGGGATTACTCTCCCGGCCTTGCCGTGGAGATTCAGGTTCGTCTATGTTTTGGATCTTCGGTGCATTTATCTCCCTCCCTTGGTGCTAAGGAGTTTTTCCTGGTTGTTTCTTTCTCGTCGACATATGTTTCCCTCACGGGGGAATCGGTGGGTTTAGCTCTTCAGTCTTGTATTGGTGGTGATCATCTGGGTTTCAAGGTCTTTAAACTATCAGATCGGCGATTCAGATTTTTGGTGGCATCTAACCGGGTTGGTCATTGCATTTATGGTTTGGGAAACAGGGTTTGGCCGTATTTTGTCTGTCCCTTCAGTTTATTTCGAGGACTTCACCCTCGTGTTACTGAATTTTTCAATGAATTGGACAAAGCTTGGTATTCTTCATCAGAAAATCTGGTTATCTCTCAACGTGCTCCATTCATGTTATGACCTAAGCTGGATGTTCTTCAAGTTCATCTCAAAATGAGCTTGCTAAATTTTCTTTCACTAAGAAGAAATTCGGGCTTCATGGTCATGATACCAAAGACCCGCTTATTGAATCTGATGTTGTTTTTGGGGCTCATCCACCATGCAACTTGTCGGTGGTGAGTTCACCAGCGATCATTGCTCCGGGGTCAGTTATTTTTGGCAGCTATTATGCCCCGATTATTTCGGATTATCACCATTTATGTCGGGCTCCAATTTTCTCACACAGATTCCTGTGGAAAATCTGTGAATCTTGCCCTATTGCCAAACTTGAGGATTTGGAAGATTTTTGCCTGGCTGGCTATGAAGAGAAAGAAATATGTGATGTTTTGGGTATCCCCTCTATCCCGCCTAAAGACATGGTTTCTGAATACCTAGGTCGTTGTTCATGATGTGGGCTTCATAACCAGCTTCGTCCAGCCTGTGCTTGAATCTGCCCTATAGCGTCCCCACATTTAAATAATGTAAGAACACATGTGTTATTGTGCTAGTCCCTTGATCAATTGCTATCACCAAAGTACAAAATGAAATATCATGCAAATGCATCAAATTCTATTACATTGCATGATCCAGTATTTACAAAATAGTATTACAACTTGCATAGTCTTAGAAGACTAGCAGAAAACGAAGAAATACATCGGAAAACATAGTACAACATTGTCCCATGTTCTTCATGTGCCACAGGCAAAACATGTTGGTGATAGTCTCGAGATCCTACACGAAGTCCTCACTCGTTTTCAGTATCATCTGCAGGATGGAATATGCAGCCACAAGGGAGTCAATACAATTTAATGTATTATCAAGTAACACTATGGTGGATATAAATGGCAAGACTAAGACTACATGCTTATTTGGCTGAGTGGAGTTTTTGCTAAGTTTGCATAAAGCCAATTTTCTCCTATCACTTTTGTAGAACAAGCTTTCTTTTCAAAGGGTGGCATCATTGGACTGAAATCCAAGCACCACAATACTGTTCACTTGGTCAAAATTTTACTTATTTGAAAATGGTGATGTGATTCTTCCGTCCATCCTTGTTCAGCTGTTCATAGT
Source organism: Alopecurus myosuroides (assembly GCA_028641055.1). NCBI lineage: Eukaryota > Viridiplantae > Streptophyta > Magnoliopsida > Poales > Poaceae > Alopecurus > Alopecurus myosuroides. Next base: position 177,626,720 of record CM054058.1, read on the forward strand.
TGTCCATAACCGGGGATACGGCTAAGATCTTAGTTTGTTGACTCTGCAGAGTTTGTGCACTTTCACCTTCAGACTCAATTCAACCCAAACATCCTATACACCCTGAGTGCATTAAAGAAAGGAGAAGAATCAAGACGAGATCTTTCATAAGCAAGAATTCAACCCAATGGCAAGACCCGTTCCACCTATAATTATGCTACATCTTCTTGTCAAGCCCACGCTGAACCCCCACAACTTAGGTTATCAAGACATATCCCATATAACTAAAGGCTGCACTGGAAGCAATCTAAACTTGGGGAACATCATAATAACTTTGTTCCTGGGTGGCATTCCTTCAAGTGAACTCCCCTCGGGGAGACACTCAACTATCAACAACCTCGCACTACCAATCCACCCAGGTGGTTCATTGAAGTTGTTACTTAGAATTTTTTCCACAACATCAGGTAAAACAATTTTTTTAGCAAGGCTAAGAATCAACTAAGTACCAATTCTTTAGAAGTAACAATGTATAAGGATGGCTACACACTACTAGGATATAGCATAGCATAATATAACTCAGTCAAATTTCCTATCATGCAAACTACTCAAAATCAACTAATGCATATAGAAAATAATGGGTAGTTGAATGGTGTGTTACTTTCCTTTTTGAAGTTTGTGAAGAAATGACACTCTCTTCACAAAAGATCGTTGCTCTCCGAACAATCTATACATTGAAAACACAAACACAAAATAAACAAGCATACTAGCAAATCAAACACACAAGGGAAGAAAACATACAAAGTAACAACCATAGCAAAAGGGTTTATGGTTAGGTATTGTGGCATGGGTTGGTTAAGGATGGAGTTTGAAAAGATTCATACTACGATGGATCCAAAAGTAAGTTCCAAAAAAACACTTGGGTTGGACTAGGTTGGGTTTGAAGAGATCAAACTTTATTATAACCATACTTGTCGAGGAAGTTCCAAGAGTTCACCAAGGTGATCTCACTATTTCAACTAAAATAACACATAACAGAGTGTAACACTTAGTTGTTTTCATCTAAACATTTGAGTGATCTAAGTTAGTCTATCCATTTTGGGTTAAGGGTAGATCTAGGTTCAACTAACTTCATAACAATAGAGATAACAAGATGAAATCTTGGGGTTTTCCATCTGGGTCAATGGTTGGACAAAACAACTTTCTAGTTCTTCAGCTTGTATCGATTGCTCCAAGTCTTCACATGTTTGTCTTCTTGAAGATCATCTTCATGCTTCTATTGTAGTCTTGTTCCTTGGATGGATTCTTCTCTTGGTATTGATAGATTCTTCATGGCTTTCTCACTAGTTGGTCCAAGGTGGGTTGGGCACAAAATACCACTAAGTCAAATTAGAAAAGAAAGGAAATGAGAAGATAGAGAGAGGAAGATGTTTTCTTCTTGATTTCTTTCATACACTTGTACTTCCTTGAGTTGCTTCTAGTTGATGTGGAGTGTTTGTCTTTTCTTCAAAGTAATTCTTCAATTATCTTCCTTGTAGCTCTTCATGTTGTCACCAAGATGATAATGAATTTCCTTCTTGTTCTTGAGTCTTGATCTCCATTTTGCTAACTTGATGGATTTCTTTAAGAAAGAATGGGGGAGTAAATATGTAGATAGAAATTATTTTGTACTAGTGTTTATAGGTTCACTTGTTGGCTGAGTATATGATTGAACTCACTAAGGACTTAGACTTGGTCTTGGCTCCAAATAGCCATAACATCAAAGAATAAAATATAGAAACAATTCCTAAGACATGGTAAGCTGGATGAATCTCTATGTGAGTTTTTTGGTCAAAAACTCATGCTCATGGTCCAAGGGTGTCTAAAATGTTTACGTAATGATTCCTCTGGTTGAAGGTTACCAAATGGAGCAACTTTGCTTAAGAAATTATTTTCTAATTATTTATAGAATTTAAATTATGTCTAAAATCTAAAAAACTTCAAAAAATAATTCAAATAGGATTTTCAGCAGTGTGTACTGTTAGTACACAGTCTAAGGAACTCAAATAAATTTGGTTTTCTTAAATTGGATTTACATAATTTGAATTATGTCAAATTTCTTCAAACAAGCATATTTGAATTTGAACCAATTTAGGTTTGTCAATTTTGAATTTTAACAGTGCTAAAAGATTCTACACATTCTCGGGATTTCAAAAAGTGCAAATTTGCTAAATTTGGACTTATGGTTAAAAAGTTATGATGATTCTAGTTTCTAGGGGCTTATCTGCAAAATTCCCATTCTATTTTATTCGGAACTTAATTCCATAGACGGGCTGGGCTAAAAATGTTTATTTGTCGCGCAGGGCGATGGATAGGGAGTCGGCATGGGCCATCTACGCGTTGCGCCGAGCGGTGGATAGTTACTTAATGTGCTGGCTGACATGGCGAGTTTCTACTGGACAGTACCATTTCGCTTAACTGGTTTAACATGGGCCAAAAGATCTAGATCCTACGGTGGGAAAAGGTAGGGTTACCTCTCCAGTGGTGGACCTAGCCGTAAATGGAGGTTGACGGCGGCACTGCACACAGGTGTTGACGACGGCAACACTCTGGTACGTCCCCGGGCTCGGAGAGATGACGAAGACGACCGACGCGACACGGTGAGTCTGTTGGTGACCACGGCGTGCTTCGGTGGGGCCTCTGTGCAAGGTGACATGCAGCTTCGGGTGCGCGGGCTCCAGCGAGCTTCGGGTGCTCACAACATAGGCTCTCCTGTGGTGAAAGAAATCGAAAACATGGTCAGGGAGGAGGGCAGGGTCGCGAGGGTTCTAATGGACCAAACGAGTGCGGAAGAGACTCACGCGGACGGTCAGAAATGGCGAGATGCGACGGCGGCCGAGGTGAACTCTGGTGAGAAATCTCTGTAGCCTAGGGGCACGAATTGGAATACGAGGAGAGGGGAAATGACGAGCACGGACAGGGCTATAACGTGCTGGGCTCGGGGGATTAATTCACGGACTAAACAACTGTAATCAACAAATTCATTCCACAGTTTCTCGGGTAGAAATTGTAGAGGAGGGAGGTTGATGACAGGTGACGTCATCAATGACGTGAGCATTTTTTTCTTTTTCTTTTTTTCCTATTTCCTTATTTATTTTATATCTCCTGTTTTATAGATCCAATTCACATGGAACAAAATTCTAAATTCTTAAAATTTCAAATACTTTCCAACAGTACCATTTTTGTAAACTTTTCAACATATTTTTATTTTTGAATTTTGAAATTTGAATAATTCCTTAATAGTAGCTTAATGTGATTCTTAATTTAGAAAAGGATAAAATATGAATATTTGTCAAATAAAATTTCAGTGACTTACTACAAGTTGTAAACTTAATTATGAAAGTCATTACATCTTATTTTCATAATTTCGTATTTTAAAATAGGGGGTAAATCCTAATAGCAACTTATGCCATTTTTACAATAGAAAATAATTAAAGTGAATAATTAGGAAGATAGAAATTTTGATTCTTATCCATTTGAAAGTATGCTTCTTACAAGTCCTTTTCTCAAAAGGAAAATTGTGAAAACCATTTTTCACTCTTTAAAGTTGGATAAATCATTTTGTAGTCACATGACTATTGTCAAATTCATAAAGATGGTGAAAATATCATTGGGGTTTGTAAACCTCAAGTTTTGAATGTCATTAAAACATTTTCAAAGTAGTATTTGAGTTGGAGACATTTTATAGAATAGGGTTTTGTTAAGGAGAAACTATCACTTTGAAAATATGAAGATTTAGCTGAAGGAGGTTTAGGGATTATGGAAAACAGAGGCATAATGGATTTTAATTTCTATAACATTGGAATAACCATATTATTTTTTGGGTTTTATTTGTTTTTGGTGGATTGCTTTAATAAAAAACAAAAAGTTTCAAATTTTTGTGATTTTTGCACTTTCCAAAAATCAGGGATGTTACATGCCCTCACTGCCAAATACTGGGATTTCCTTGTGTTGATTGTGATGATTCACCACCAAGCCCACTGGACCATAAGGGTCCATAAGATCCACCAATCTCATTTGTCTCTGCGCAGTGTATTGGGTCTCAGCGGAAATGTTTGCTCTGCCTTGGGCTGGGCCATCTCAAGAAGGATTACGAGTTTGATGTCAAATGCCACAGATTCTCTGGATGGGGACATATAGCTCGTTATTGCCATGATAATATTATCTTTAGATTCTGTCATATTTCTGGCCCTTTAATTAGCTCATGTCCGATGATTACATGCCATCATTGTGGTGATATGGGCCATTATGATCTTGAATGTAAACGGGGTAAGATTGGGTCCCTAAGGGAAAATGTGCTCCAGAAAAGGAAAATGGAAGTGATCGATACAGTAAGCAAGGTATAATTTGGGTCCCTATAGGAAAATGTGATTCAGATAAGGAATATGGACGTCTGGCCGTTACGGCTCCCTGTGTGACCACGGTCAACCACATTGTTCCCCTTCTTATAAAGCTGGAGTTGTCTCGGTGTCGTCGCTACCCCCACCGCAATCTCTCTCCACAAACTCATCTGCTCTGCTTCGCTTGGAGGCGCTCATGGTGAACTTTCCAGTTTTCCCTTTCACTTTTTTTTCTCCGTACTCCGCCCTCGACCATGGACCGGACGATCATCTCCAACGTGCGATGTTGGTGGTGGGAGATCCACTGCGCACCCATGAGGAATGTGTCATTGTCTCGGTAAATCCCCATGTGCCCGATAATCTGAAACTTGACACTCTGGCTAGGATTGATGATGTTGTTCATCGGGATTTTGGGGCGATTATCATCGTGAGAAGATTTCCATCTTAGGGGTTGGTCTGATTACTTTTAACTCAGCTGGGATTAGGGATCTGATCGTGAGGGATAGCCCCCATCTTCTGGATGAGACAAATGATTCCACATATTCCTTTGTTAGGAACGATGAGGCATTAACATGCGTCTACCTGCATTTGAGCTTGAAGCTTAGATTTTATTTCTTGCTTTCCCCAGACTACCTCACTGAACATTATATTAAAAAGGTTGTGTCTCTATTTCGGAAGCTGGTTTAGTGGCACCTCCCGGATGAGAGCAAGTCTAGGGTTTTGGTGTGTGTTCTGTCGAAGCAGACTAAGCTAGTGCCACGTAGCCTGCTGGTCACTACAGTCACCTCGCTTCCGTGGAATGGCGTTCCTTGGATGGTGCCAGTATACCATCTTGAACAGTAGGCATGTGATGGTGCAGATCATGCACTCGTTGGGAGACCCCAAGAGGAGGGTGTGATGAGCACTGCGGTAGGAGTTTTCCCCTTAGTTAAGAACCAAGGTTATCAATCTAGTAGGAGAAAGAGGACCTTCGGAAGTTTGATGCCACTGGCGGTGGTGCTGGCGCTTCATCGGTGTCAGCAACAACGTGGAACTTTCACACAACTCAACCAAAATACATTGCCCCAACGGTACAGTGAGGTTGTCAATCTCACCGGTCTTGCTGAAAACAAAGGTTAGACGTATAGTGTGGAAAAACAGTGTATGCTTGAAGAAAGTAAAGAGAGCAGGGAATTGTTTTGGTTTGTTTAACAGTGTGGAAAACGGATCGGGGTTCATAGGTTCACTAGTGGTGTCTCTACATAAAAATAACATGTTGGGTGAACAAATTACAGCTGGGCAATTGACAAACAAAGGTTGCACCGTAGTGCACATTATAACATGATGACTACTATGATATTTAGTGTGGGCATTACAACAAAATACATAGACCAAAATCCATCTACATCTATGACTAATAATCCACCCTCAGGTTCATCTGAATCCCCTTAGGTATTAAGTTGCAAGCAACAGATAATCGCATTAAGCAATGTGTGTAATGTAAGAAATGATTATACACGCGGGTACTCTCACCGTTGTTTTCTCCCTAATGGCAACAACACATCCTCCCCCTTCATGTTTCTGTCAGTCGAGCAAGGAAACGTGGAGGCATGAACCCATTATCAAGCATAAATACTCCCTCTTGGAGTCACTAGCAACTACTTGGCCAGAGAAACCACTAGCAACGGAAATCATGCAAGATCACAAATAACATATGCAATAAAGACTATAATCAACTTGGCATAAGGTCAATATTCATCGGATCCCGGCAAACACAACATATAGAGTTACATAAGATCAATCTCGATCATGATAGGCAGCTCACGAGATCTAAACATGGAGGCATATGAGGAGGAGACAGCCATCTAGCTACTGCTATGGACCCGTAGTCCAGGGATGAACTACTCACGCATCACTCCGGAGGCAGGCATGGTGATGTAGAAGCCTCATGTGATGATTTCCTCTCCGGCAGGATGCCGGAAAATAGCTCTAGAACCCTCCTGATCTAGGGCTGACAACGACTGCGGCTGCGGAACTTTTTCGGGATTTTTTATCAGGTGGCTAGGGTTTTCCATCTGGGGGGAATAAATAGGCGAAATGGCAAAGGCGGTGGAGGCCAGGGGGCCCCACACCCATAGCTGGCGCGGCCAGGGGGACCCACGCCAGCCCATGGTGTGCCCCCCTGTTGCCCCTCTTCGACTCCTCTCCGGTGTTCTGGATTCTTCCGGGGAAAATAGGCACTTTGGGATTTGTGGGGTCCAATTCCGAGAATGTTTCCAGAACAACTTTCAAACCAAAAACAGCAGAAAACAGGGAACTGGCACTTGGCATCTTGTCAATAGGTTAGTCCCAGAAAACGTATAAAAATGCTATAAATAAGGGAGGAAACATGTAGCAATTGTCATAATATGATCAGGGAGCATCATAAATTACGGATACGTTTATGATGTATCAAGCATACCGAAGCTTAGTTCCTACTCGTCCTCGAGTAGGTAAACGATAAAACAATAATTCCTGAGGTGACATGCTACTATCATAATCTTGATCATTAAAATGTAAAAGCATATGTATGTTGAGACAATAAAACTTCAAACATAAACATGACAAATAAAAGTTTAATAATAAAGCATAGCAATTACTTTGCATCACGAAGAGTATCTTAAATAAAGGATCATGGATAATAATGCAAAGAAACATAAACGTTTGTTTCAAGTATAGAGAAAGCATGGCAAAGTGGTATTTCGCTAGTCCTTAAGAGTGGGACAAAACATAAATGCCAGGACACTTTCAAAGTTCAATAGGAAGACTAGAACAAATAATATCACATCATGAAGTAATTAATGATGTTTATGGGACAAATGCACATAGAACTCAGAATGGAAAAAATGCTCTCTCAACTGTGCATAAAGTTAGAAGATGGAGACTCAACATAAAAGTAAAAGAAAGGCCCTTCGCAGAGGGAAGCTGGGATCACTATAGCTTTTTATTTTATTAAACAGAGGCATTAAAAGTTTGACATTTGTGGAGGAATGTCTATATTTTAGGAGGGGTATATGCTAGTGTCAACAAATGGTAAACATGCAATACAGTATGTCACAAGCCAACTGGATTCACAAGAGCGGCTCCCGTGGTGAAGGACGCAACTGGTGTAGAAGGTCATCCCTCTTTCTCTTTTGTTTACACAATTATGCTTTGACTGATAAATCAGGGGCAAAAATAGTGAAGAGAATTTGTTTGTATTAATTTGGGGCTCGGCACCCCTCTGCCAGCTCTTCTATCATTTGGATAAGCGGATGAAGCCACTAGTCCAGGGTGTGAAATCCAATCAACAAGTGAGATAAAGATTCTCTATTGACGTCCTCATGAGAAATTTACTTGGAGTGGCAGTTAAATACCACATATAGGTAGGTATGGTGTACACAATGGGAAAACTTTGGTTTAAGGAGTTTGGATGCACGAGTAGTATTCCATACTCAGTACAGGTGGAGGTTAGCAAAATACTGGGAGCGACAAATCAAGAGAGCATAAGAGCAATAATCATGCATAGCGACATAAGCATCATTAATTAAAGAATAAGCGGTATCACAAGCTCAAAAACTAAGTGGTCATGGAGGCTATTCGTGACTGTTTTGTAGTCATAAACATGGTGTGAGCATGCGCCAAGTCAACCAAATAAAACATTCGAAAGAGAATACCATATATTGATGCTTTACTATGACAAGAACAACTCATGAATCTTTCAAAACATATTAAACGCTCTCAGCTATTTAATACTATTCATGATACTCAATAACCACAAGGCTTTAAAACTAAAATAACATTTAGCATGGCATGAAAAAGTTCTAGCCACAGTCTATACAAGCTTCTACTAGTACTGTTATAAATTCTACATCAAGCAGCAGTTTCCTTTTCCCAAAAAGCACCATACAAGATATGTTTTAACAAAAATACGCTTTACGATACAGAAAGCAAACATGAGACTAATCACATAATACTACTAAAACTAACAGCTCTGATAAGAGATGCATGCAAAAAAGGAGCTAAATAAATGCAGCAGCCAAACAGAGACTAAGAATACAACATATTCTCATGAAAAAGCGGAGCGTGTCACTCTCCAATAAAAGAATTCTGGGATCCAACCAAGATTATTGTGAAAATAAAAACAAACTGAAAACAAAAATAAAATACGATCCATGTAAAGCACATAAGGTGTGACCGAATAAAAATATAGTTTCACTAGAAGTGACCTGATAATTTGTCGATGAAGAAGGGGATACCTTAGGCATCCCCAAGCTTAGATGCTTGAGTCTTCTTGGAAATTTCTGGGTTGTACCACCGTGGCATCCCCAAGCTTAGGCTTTTCACTCTTCTTGATCACATCATATCATCCTCTTCTCTTGACCCTTGAAAACTTCCTTCACACCAAAATTCTCACAATCTTTATTAGCAACGTTAGTGCAATCGAAATAATAAACTCACACGGTTCAGTTTCAACACAAGACTAGAACTAAAAACACATTAGCTACTGTCACAACTTCTTTTAAAACTCTTTATCAAAGAACACAAAAAAAGACATTAAGATGCAAATGCAATAATTGGCAGAAATCTGTCAAAACAGAACAGGAGACAGAGATCGATTTTTTTGAAAATTTTATTTTGCTCAAATAAAAAAGTGGTCAACTAAGAAAAGTTGCGTATATAGCCCAGGATTAAGAACAAAAAATCTCAGGTCATTTTGAATTTTCTGTGGTTTTATACGTAATTAACAGTGGACAGTAGAAATCTATTTTCTGCGCAGAAATCCGAAATATAGTGTCAACTTTCCACTAGAGGATTTACTCGGCTCAACAAAAACACAAAAGAAAATATACAGCGGGGTTGCTAAGGAAATATAAAACACCCAGGTGCAAAGGAAACCAAACAAAACAAAGAAAAACAGAATGAAAACAGAGAAATAAAACGGGTTGTCTCCCGGTAGCGCTTTTCTTTAACGCCTTTCAGCTAGGCATAGAAGATCAACTCAAGTAGATGCTCACATAAGAAGTATGAATTGAAGTAAAAGAGAGCATCAATAAGCAAGTATAAAACAAATTTAAGTCTAACCCACTTCCTATGCATAGGAATATTATAAAGAAATAAATCAAAGAAGCTCAAACTAGAGGTCATGGGAAGGTAGAACAACAACAACTTCAAATCTTTCAACAAAAAGAGAGGTGTTTTAGTAAGATGAAAATTCCTACAACCATATTTCCTCTCTCATAATAATTTCCAGTAGCATCATGAACAAACTCAACCATATAATTATCACATAAAGCATGTTTGTCATGGTTTAAAATCACACAATTCATATCAAGTTCAAAAATAGTGGGATCAAAATTTAAAATCAGCTCCTCTTTTTTCCCACTTTTAGAAATAGAAAATCAAGATGATTGATCACTCATAAAAGGTATAGGACACATTATAGCAATCCTATTATCAGTACTATTATGATTTATAACATCAAGTAACATAGGACCATCATCAAGAGCATTATCATATAATTTTGTAAGCAAACTTCCTCATTATCATGCATATCAATAGTTGGAATAAATAGACGATTTTCATAGAATTTACCAAAGTAGCATGGATTATCATAAATAACAGTAGCAATATCATTCTCACAATTTTTCACAGTGGTATCAAGATCACAAGTATAGCAAGTATCAACTTCATCAAAAAGAGATATTTCAAAAGAATCAATAGGATCATCACTTTTCAAATAATGTATGAGTTAAAGAGTTACTATCATTGGGAGGTAGACATGGGTTCCATTCTTACTCGTCTTGATCATCACTCTCCTCCTCTTTTTCATCCAAAGAGCTTCCAGATTCAGCAGTTTCTTCTTCCATAGGTTCCTTCAGAGCATTAGTCTCTTCCTTAGGTTGAGAGCATTTATTAAGATATTCGATTATGTAGTAATTACAATCCTTGTAATTATCAAAGCAATATTCAAGTATAGCATAAATCTCGTATTTAAAGGTGTATCATCATTACTTTCAAGTAAATAAGCAATTTCGAATGCACCCTTCCAAGCAATAAATTTTTCAATTTGTTCCACATCATATAATCCATAATTTCCCTTAACATAATAAGATATGATAACATTATCATTATACTCACATTGAAAAGGGAGGTGTTTATACCTCCTACAACAACAAGATTTATCAAAGCAATAAGTAATATTATAAGTAGAGCACAAGTTTTTAGCATAGTCATGCAATTTATTAATTTTCTCCCATAAGTGTATCCCTTTTTGTGACAAGCGGTGTTCCTTATAATGTTTTTGTTGTTCATCCGTGAACCCACCTTGCCTAACATATCTAGTTTCAAAGACATCAAACATTGATACCAAGCATGATAAAGCAAAAATAACAACTAGAATAGAACTAATGTTTTTTTTGAATGCTTCACTTGAAAATACTTGAGTCGCTTTCTATGCTATAAAGTAAACTAATTTTTTTGTGTTTTTGATAAAGAGAAGTAAAACAAGACAAAAATAAAAAACAAGACAATAAACAAAATAAAGAGGTTGAGAGTGAGAGACTCCCCTTGCCAGAAGACTTCCTTCTCCCCGGCAACGGCGCCATAAGAAGTCCTTGATGGTGTAGATCGTGCACTCGTTGGGAGACCCCAAGAGGAGGGTGTGATGAGCACAGCGGTAGGAGTTTTCCCCTTAGTTAAGAACCAAGGTTATCAATCCAGTAGGAGAAAGAGGACCTTCAGAAGGTTGATGCCACTGACGGTGGTGCTGGCGCTTCACCGGTGTCAGCAACAACGTGGAACCTGCACACAACTCGACCAAAATACTTTGCCCCAATGGTACAGTGAGGTCGTCAATCTCACCGGTCTTGCTGAAAACAAAGGTTAGATGTATAGTGTGGAAAACAGTGTATGCTTGCAGAAAGTAAAGAGAGCACGGAATTGTTGCGGTTTGTTTAACAGTGTGCAAAATGGACCGGGGTTCATAGGTTCACTAGTGGCATCTCTCCATAAAAATAACATGCTGGGTGAACAAATTACATATGGGCAATTGGCAAATAAAGGTTGCACCGTACTGCACATTATAACATGATGACTACTATGATATTTAGTGCGGGCATTACAAAAAAATACATAGACCGAAATCCATCTGCATCTATGACTCCCCTTAGGTATTAAGTTGCAAGCAACAGATAATCGCATTAAGAAATGTGTGTAATGTAAGAAATGATTATACACGCGGGTACTCTCACCGCTGTTTTATCCCTAATGGCAACAACACATCCTCCTCCTTCATGTTTCTGTCACTCGAGCAAGGCATCGAGGAGGCATGAACCCACTATCAAGCATAAATACTCCCTCTTGGAGTCACTAGCAACTACTTGACGAGAGCAACCACTAGCAACGGAAAGCATGCAAGATCACAAATAACATATGCAATAAAGACTATAATCAACTTGGCCTAAGGGCAATATTCATCGGATCCCAGCAAACACAGCATATAGAATTACATAAGATCAATCTCGATCATGATAGGCAGCTCACGAGATCTAAACATGGAGGCATATGAGGAGGAGACAACCATCTAGATACTGCTATGGACCCGTAGTTCAGGGATGAACTACTCACGCATCACTCCGGAGGTAGTCATGGTGATGTAGAAGCCTCCGGTGATGATTTCGTCTCTGGCAGGGTGCCGGAAAACAGCTCCAGAACCCTCGTGATCTAGGGTTGACGACGACGGCGGCTGCGGAACTTTTTCGGGATTTTGATCAGGTGGCTAGGGTTTTCCATCCGGGGGAATAAATAGGGGAAATGGCAAAGGCGGTGGAGGCCAGGGGGCCCACACCTATAGCTGGCGCGGCCAGGGGGACCCGCCCCAGCCCATGGTGTGGCCCCCTTGTTGCCCCTCTTCGACTCCTCTTCGGTGTTCTGGATGCTTCCAAGGAAAATAGGCACTTCGGGCTTTGTGGAGTCCAATTCCGAGAATGTTTCCAGAACAATTTTTCTGAAACCAAAAACAGCAGAAAACAGGGAACTGGCACTTGGCATCTACTTAATAGGTTAGTCCTGGAAAACGTATAAAAAAACTATAAATAAGGGAGAAAACATGTAGCAATTGGCATAATAAAATCATTGAGCATCAGAAATTAGGGATACGTTTATGACGTATCAGCATGCTAGGCTTGGCCTTGTATATACCGAAGAACGAGCTCCTCCTATGAATGCCTCGCAGCATCCATTTGACCTACGGTACCTCACTGGGATACAAAAGTGGATGTAGCTAGATTCAACCAAGAGCACGCTGATGCACGCTGGAACGAGGGGGTCGTTGCGCCATGGGTTCATGCCAATGGATGGCAAGTGTGGCCTGCGGTGCCTGAGGTTTTTCGTGGCTTGAACATGCGTACTATTTTTGGGTATGAATTGCTGAATCGAACAACACATTCGATGATGCTATAGACGCCTGGAATGAGCACATGGAAGAAGTTGAGATGGCTGCCTTGGGTCTGCTTACTAGAGACACATCTTCTTCCCTTGCCTTTGTTCGCGCGGGAGGCCACGATCAAGAATAAAACATCACTCTTTTTGTTGATTTTTTCGGTTTCTTGGGACGTCTCATGCGCCACGTTGATACAAGGGCCATCCTGCCAGACGACACTGAATTTTCGCCTGTGAAGCAGTTCAGTCTGGCTAACTCGGCTTTTTTTGCTGTTGTACGTGATTACTGGACGGGCAGAGTTGTTGATGGTTTTCTTTCCTCGATGATTATCCCTGGCATTGATTACTTGTTTTTATATCTAACCTGCATCTCCTAGCTAGATTTTCTTCAGTTATTATCTCAGAACTAGAAGATTTGGACTTTGTTTCTACTTCCTCAGAGATGGTTATGCATGATGTGGCTGCACTGCTCCCTGATGATGCTGCTTTGGTGAGCTATGATTTGGGTTTTGTTACTGAACCTAGCTGAAAATGCTCTCTGACACTATTTCTCAGGCTCCCCGAGCCCAAGGACCTAGCAATTTGGTTGTGGAGGCTCCAGCGACATCAGAAGATCGTGTGACTCGTTCTCGCTCCAAATCTCGTAAGACAGTTACACATGCCGTTACTAATAAGGTTCGCAGATCTCCTCGTAATATTAATGGTGGATTTATTCATACTGCTCTCCCAGATAATGCTCCTCATCGTCGTAGCTCATATGTCCCCGTGCTTCAGCGCCCAGGGTGATGCAGATGGATGAGATGTTGTTAGATTGATCTCCCACAGGCCCAACGGCCTGCTGGACCCTCCCTGGTCAACCGCGCCCTGATCGGGGGCGCCCAACCCGTTCTGGTTGGTGGGCCCTGTGCCAGGGCTATATTAACAGTGGTGGGGTCCAGGGCATGTCACACGAGGTTTGTCGCTGCCACAAACCCCACCGATATTCCAAACCGATCTAGGGTTAGCGCTAAGGCACGGGAAGCACCACCACCGCCGCCATTGTCATCGTCAATATGCCACCATGTACTCCTCAACACCATCTTCCTCGAAGGGAAGCAAAGGTGTTGTTCACTCTCTCTCTGCTCTGTCCCCCTAAGAGAAAAGAGGGAAGAAAGGTAAAAGGAAAGGATCCTCACCTGGCAGCTGTGTGCCGCCGTCGTGGCCACTCCGCTCCTCTCTACCCCGTGCGCATCGATCGGAGGCGCGGGGAGAAGAGCAGCCGAGGGAGGGAAAAGAGGGCACCTCCGCCGTGTCGTTTGATGGCGTCGCGCTCTTCTTCGGGAGCTCCCGCGCACCAGCAAAGGGATGAAAGGGGCACCGGAACTGCTCGGAGGCGCGGTGGAGCAGATGTTGCTCGCCGTGTCTTGTCCTCTTTTGATTGCGGTGGAGGAAAAGGTGGAAATAATTGGGTAGGGAGACAAAAGAAAAGAAAGGAGGGCACACTTCCATGGTGCTCGTCGCCGGCCGGCGGCTGGCGGCGCAAGCCCTAGGCGCCGCAGTAATAGAGGAGGGCGCAGATGCGTCACTCACAGAGAGAGGAGGTCGGGGCGATGAAAGGGAAAGAGGCTAGGGGAGCGCGCCCGGCGGCGCGGTGGATCACCGTCGCCGGCCAGCCTACCGGCGGCTCAACCCTAGCGGGAGATCACTGCGGGTGAGACATAGAGAGGCGCACGGGACATGGGCGGGGGCGAATGGTTCTAGGGTTTCTTTCGGGGGCCATCCCTCCCCGTTTTTGTTCCACCAAAATGATCGCATGGTCGTCCGATCGGAGCGAACGGCTGAGATTAAAGCCCTAGCGCGCTGGCAGGCCGAGAGCATAGAGAGGCCCCGCTTGGGCTGGGTCTGGGCTGTTTTTCGGCCAGAGCGAGGGAGCGCGCGGGCAACAGTTTTTTGCACGCCGCTGGAGCGGGCGTAGAGGGGGACAATGGGCTTTTAGCCCATGCGGCAAGAGAAGGAGCCGCTGAGCGCCGGATAGCTCTTGGCTGCCCGCGCGCTCGCGAACAGATAAGCAGGTCATGGGCCGGGCCGAAGAAAAGGCCGGCTAGGCCGGTTTTTCACAGTGTTTTTTCTTTGTTTCCTGTTTATTATTTACAGAAACAGAATTAATAGTTTTTTGTCCAATTTTTTGGGAAAATTGATATAGTAATATTCCTATTCAAATTTTCCAATGAAATTTTGTTTTAGGAAATACAAAAGTAAAAGAAATACTCATATAAAGTAAAAAGTGTATGGATTTTTTATTCATGTTTTCTGCTGCAAAATTAATCAAACTGGCCTATTAAAGGAAAATAGGCTAAAAGGGGTAATTAAAATTTAAAAGCATGTTAAAGTAATAGTTGTGGTTTATGTTATTATATAACCAATGTTGTTAATAGCATTATCATGATTAATTGTTATAGTCTTATATATATGCTTGTATTGCTATTTTCTGTCCAACGGTGATATAGTTTTAATTGCATAAACAGTTGTGTGTTCTAATTTTGACCAACGTTGGATTATTACATGCAATTGTTGTTGTTTTTCTCACTTCATTGTGGTTTTCAGGAGGGTTCTACTTGATGAAATGCATCAAGGACGTCCCGACCCTGAGAGGCGACAACTACAGTGAGTGGAGGAAGAAGGTGGTAGCCTTCGTATGTTCTGAGGTTGATTGGGTTGTGGACTGATGACCCACAAGTATAGGGGATCGCAATAGTCTTTGAGGGAAGTAAAACCCAAATTTATTGGTTCGAAACAAGGGGGGCCAAAGAATATTTGTGAGCCTTAACAAGTGAGTTGTCAATTCACTTGCACCTGAAAGTGGACTAGTTCGCAGTGGTTTATCAGTAGTAACAGTTTTATAGCAGCAACAATAGTGAAATAAAAACAACAGTAGTATGAAAACAGCATCAGTGGTGATTGAGGTAAACAACGGCATTAAATACTATAGGCATAGGGATGGATGAACGGGCGTTGCATGGATTAGAAAGTTCAAATAATGATCATGTCACGGGCATTGCAGATAAATAAGATAAAGCATCCAAGTACTAAGTAACCATAGGCATGTGTTCCGTAAATAGTCGTACGTGCTCGCAATGAGAACTTGCACAACATCTATTGTCCTACCAGCCCGTGTCAGCGGGGCCTCAAGGGAACTACCTGGTAATTAAGGTGTTCCTTTTAATAGAACACCGGAGCAAAGCATTAACACTCCTTGAACACATGTGATCCTCACATTGCAGCCATCCCCTCCGTTTGTCCCAATTTCTGTCACTTCGGGGCCTCGGGTTCCGGACAACGATATGTGTAAACAACTTGCAGGTATGATCAAGAAACAATAATTATCATCATGATTCAATAACATGTTCAGATCTGAGATCATGGCACTCGGGCCAAAAGTGGCAAGCATTAAGTATAACAAGTTGCAACAATGTCAATAGCACTAATAGAGGATACTAGGCACTATGACCTAACAAGCACGGCATTATTACATGAACGATCTCATCCAATCCCTACCATCCCCTTCAGCCTACAGCAGGGAATTACTCACACATGGATGGGGGAAACATGGATGGTCGATGGAGGCGCGTTGGTGATGATGGTGGAGATGATCTCCTCCAATTCCCGTCCCGGCAGAGTGCCAGAACAGGAACTTCTGATCCCCGAATCGAGGTTCGGGACGGCGGCGGCACTCTATTGTGTTTTTGTGGAATATGACGAACCCCCTCAGGTTTTAGGGTTGGAGGCTACTTGTAGTAGAAAGGGGAGTCCGAGGGGGCTCTGGGGGGGCCACACCCTATGCTGGCGCGGCCAGGGGGACCTGCGCCACGGGGTGCGTCCACCCTGTGGCTCCTCTCCTGGCCCCCTTCTGGCTCCCGGGGTCTTCCGGGGTGAAAACACCAATGGGCTCCCGAAAGTTGATTTTTCTGCACAAAAACAAGACACCAAGGTAATTCTGCTGAAAACAGCGTTAGTCCGTGTTAGTTGTATCCAAAACACACAAGTTTAGAGGAAAACATAAGAAAAGTGTTAGGAAAAGGAGATACGTTTTCAACGTATCAACTCCCCCCAAGCTTAGCTTATTGCTTGTCCTCAAGAAATTCAGTGACAACTGAGTGCGATAAAAGACTTTTACGAACACATATGTTTCATATGATGTAAATATACTTACTATATGATGCCTAGGCGCGGTCCCCTGGCCACGCCGCCAGGTGGTGTGGCCACCCTGTCCCACTTCTGGCCGCCTCCTTTCGCGTACTTGACCCCCCGGGAACCCTAAGCCTCGGAGAACCATCAAGGAAATATTCTGCCGCCTCCTCGGAGCGTAAAACAACAGAGAGAGAAAAGCTCTCCGGTAGGGAGAAATCCGTCGGCGAAATTCTTCTCCGGAGAGGGGAAATCATCGCCATCGTCACTGTCATCGCTCCGGGCATCATCAAGATCGTCATCGTCATCATCATCGTCACCACCAGCACCATCTCCCTCACCATCCATCTCCATCCCGCTGTAACGATTAGGGTTCTATATCGTTGTTCTTCACTAGATCTCTCTCCCGGTGTGGATTACTTGTTAGTAGTTGATGCTTGTGAGATTTATCGATGTTTGCACTTTATGACCAGATTGTTATTCATCATTATATCACCTCTGATTATGATCCATTTGATGTCTTGTGAGTAGTTCATTTAATTCTTGAGGACATGGGAGAAGTCAAGATGTTAGTAGTGGAATTATGTTGAAGTAATATCTAGTGGTTTGATATTTAATTTGTGGTGTTATTCTTCTAGTGGTGTCATGTGAACATCGACTACCTGATACTTCACCTTTATGGGCCTAAGAGGATGCACAGTGTATTTGGCTACTAATTGTGGGGTTTAGGCTAACTGGGGTTTAGGTTTCTGTCACTCCGGCAACCCCTCAATTAGTAGCCAAAGAAACCTCTTTTCCTTCCTGTTCGTCCGTACCAAAGAAACGCGCAGGAGGCGTGAACCCTCTTGTCGCTGTCCACATCTACCACTAAGATCCCCTCCCCCTTCCTCCTCTCTCCTATAAAGTCGCCTCCGCTCCCCTCTTGGAACCCTAGCCCCTCTCCCCTTCTCTTTTCCTCCCAGCCGCCACCTCTCCCCCTCCTCTGTTTCTTTCAGTTCTCTAAACTTTTTGAACCGAGAGAGAGAGAGCCCGGGAGCACGTCGTCCTAGCTCCACCGCCACGATCACCGTCGGGGCAGACTTATGGATGGAATGGAAAAGCCGAGTCATCACCGTCCTCTACGATGAAGATTAGGAGCCGGAGCTGCCCGAGACGTCGCCGCAGAGCTCTTCTTCCTCCTCCGTCCGTGAGGACGTGATCATCGTCTACCGACCGTCTTCTCCCTCCACGAGCCGAACGACCACGTCGAAAGCCCCGCGGTGAGCCTCCCGTCCGCTGGACAACCATCTTCTCTTTCTCTTTTGCTCTGCGTGTCCGCCTTCGAGCGGCACGACCGTGTCGCTGCTTCCGATGGTCGTAGTCCGTTTGTCAACGTCGCGTGGATGTGTCGATCTTCAGCTTTGTCAGAATACAAGGCGCAGATGTTATCTCTTAAGACGCCAGTTCTGTTTGTGTACAACAAACGCAACACAGCCCAGTGGTTGAGCCCTCTGTCCTTCGCTCGAGAGACTCGGGTTCGATTCCCGTTCGAGGCAACGCATCTCCTTTTCTCCTTTTACCGCGCGCAGCGCCAGGCCCCACCCGTCGGTGACCCTGGTCGCCGTTGATCCTCGTCAGCGCTTGTGTGGCGCATGGGCCCGCTCGTCAGCCTAACCGAACTCGCCAACTAGCTGACGAGCGGGCTCAGGCGCCACACAGGCGCTGACGAGGATCAACGGCGACCAGGGTCACCGACGGGTGGGGCATGGCGCTGCGCGCGCTAAAAGGAGAAAAGGAGAGGTGTTTCCTTGAACGGGAATCAAACCCGAGTCTCCCCAGTGAAGGACGGAGGGCTCATCCACTGGGTTGTCTTGCGTTTGTTGTACACAAACAGAACTGGCGTCTTAAGAGATAAAATATGCGCCTTGTATTCTGACGAAACTGAAGATCGACACATCCACGAGACATTGACAAATGGACTAGAGCCATCGGAAGCAACGACACGGCCGTGCCGCTCGAAGGTGGACACAAAGCAAAAGAGGAAGAGAAGATGGTTGTCCAGCGGACAGGAGGCTCACCGCGGGGCTTTCGACGTGGTCGTTCGGCTCGTGGAAGGAGAATACGGTCGGTAGATGATGATCACTTCCTCACAGACAGAGGAGGAAGAAGAGCTCAGCAGCGACGTCTCGGGCAGCTCTGGCTCCTAATCTTCAGCGTAGAGGACGGCGACGACTCGGTGTTTCCATTTCATCCATAAGTCTGCCCCGACGGTGGACCTAGGACGGCGTGCTCCCGGGCTCTCTCTCTCGGTTCAAAAAGTTTAGAGAACTGGAAGAAACAGAGGAGGGGGAGAGTTGGCGGCTGGGAGGAAAAGAAAAGGGGAGAGGGGCTAGTGTTCCAGGAGGGGAGCGGAGGCGGCTTTATGGGAGAGAGGAGGAAGAGGGAGGGGACCTCAGTGGTAGATGTGGACATCGACAGGAGGGTTCATGCCTCCTACGTGTTTCTTTGGTACAGAGGAAGGGAAATAGGTTTCTTTGGCTACTAATTGTGGGGTTGCCGGAGTGACAGAAATCTAAACCCCAGTTAGCCTAAACCGATGCACGAGGGAGTGTAGGATCCCAGAGTTTAAGGCTGTGGTTACTAATTGTGGGGTTGTCGGAGTGACAGAAACATAAACCCCAGTTAGCCTCCTGCGTGTTTCTTTTGTTTCTTTGGCTACTAATTGTGGGGTTGCTGGAGTGACAGAAACCTAAACCCCAGTTAGAAAACTGATGCATGAGGGAGTGTAGGATCCCATAGTTTAAGGTTGTGGTTAGATTTATCTTAATTACTTTCTTGTATTTGCGGATGCTTGCAAGGGGTTTAATCACAAGTATGTATTAGTCCTAGTTGGGCGGTGCATTAGCATAGGTTCACCCACACAACACCTATCAAAACAATAAATATTAATCAACTATATGAAACGAAAGCACTTGACAAAATTCTCATGTGTCATCGAGAACGTTTGGTAATCGTAAGTAGAACAACCGTCTTGTCCTTTGCTCTCAAAAGGATTGGGCCACTCGCTGCAATTATATTTACTGTCTTTTATTTACTAGCACTTTATTTATCTGCTATATCAAAAACCACCAAAAACCTGTTTGCTAGTGTTTACAATAAATCCTCTATCCAATCTGCTTGTCAACACCTTCTTCTCCTCCTTGGGTTAGACACTCTTATTTATCGAAAGTAGTACGATACACCCCCTATACTTGTGGGTCATCAATGACCTGGCATTATTTTTTGGGTGTGCGGTTGTCTCTATCCCTTTCCCCTATCTGAGATTGCCACTTGGCACAACTCGTCCGACAATCTTGGAGCTCGCCCCACTTGTTTCCCATGTGGAGAGAAGGCTCAACGCATGTGCTCGCTTTCTTGATTATGGTGGACGTCTCACTCTGGTTCAGTCAGTGCTATCTTCGCTCCCGACACATTACTTATGTTCTCTCAAAATCTCTAAATGCATTATTAATTCGATTGATAGGGCTTGGCGACATTGCCTCTGGGCACAGGAGGAAGGATCTGGTCACTCACTCGCTGCATGGACGCTTATTTGTCGCCCTAAAAATTGTGGTGGACTGGGTGTCCTCAATTTGGAGCTCCAGAACAAAGCATTGCTTATTAAGCAGTTGCACAAATTCTTCTGCAAGGTGGATACACCATGGGTGTCTCTCGGTTGGTCGTTATATGATTCTCGACCCCCACAAGCTCAATCACGAAGGGGTTCTTTCTGGTGGCATGACATTTTCAGCCTTGTTCATGGTCCAGAAGCCGAACGCCAACTTTCTTGGCATTGCGGTTTCCTCGGGATTCTCCTCTGGGATGGGTTGGTCCACTACGTGTTGAACTCTTCTAGAGCTCCTCCTTTGATTGTCTTGGTGGTGAGGAACTGTATCTCGAAGTGTTGTGGCTTGACTGCCCACTCCGCGACACGCCCCGTGGAGTTGGAATTGCGCAAGATCTGCTCCAGAGGGAAAGCAGATACCACAGTGATGGAATGTCCCTCGAAGTAGTGGAGTAGCTTCCTGGAGGCGACAAGGAGCACGTACATGAGCTTATGCTGCACGGGGTACCTCTCGCGAGCATCTCTAAGCATATTGCTAACAAAGTAGACATGGTGTTCGATGGGAGCAATCGCGGAGAGGCCGACAATGAGTTCTCCGGACACATTGGGCCTCTCTTGAGGCTTGAGGAGGTCCTCCTTGTGGATTTCTTGCTATGCAGCGATGTTCTCTTGGGGAGAGGTGGGTGTGGGCTCCTTGCCGGGCAGGTCCACACTTTTCTTGGTTGCTACCCTTTCTGCGACGAGAGTGTCGTGGGATAATCACGGCAGATGTTACCGGGGGTAACTGATCTTGGGGCAAGACGACACAGGTATTTGGGAGAGGGTTTAGCTCAGAGGAAAACATGGCGTAATTCGATCTGGTAGCCGGCAATCAAAGTCGCCGAGTCTCCGATCTTGATATAATAACTCAACTCTGGGACTACACTTGATGCTCGATATCACACGATGTTGCTAGGGTTCTTAGATCTCTGTCTAAAACTAGACTCGGGGGTTGGTTTATAAAGCACCCATACCCCCTGACTTATTCCCCAAGGCGCACCCTGGTTCCTACCCGGACACGGCACACAAACCCTATCTTTCCTTTACAACAACCCACAACCCGGGTCGCCGGGCCTACAACTTGGGCCTTCACAGGTTTCCTTATCCTCGGCCGGATCCTGCACAGTGTCCTTTGGGCCGGGTTATTCCTTGGTGTATGGCCTACCGGGTTATCATCTCCCCGTCAGTAGTCCCCAGAATAGCCTGGGCTTCATGGATCCTCCTTGAAGCGCTTGCTATTCCCTGCAAAGGTATCAAACATACGGGCATATAGAGGCCGGGTTAAGATGTTTTGATATTCAGCCAGGCCTCACTCCATGGTGGCCATATAATAACCCGGGTTTTCCCTCCGAACATTTTGGCTCAAATTTCCAGGTCCAAATCATAATGAAAACGCCAGGATCCCGTGCTCGATAATCAATCCTGATATCCCGGGGTTAACCTCCTTCTTTCTTTTATCCAGATGCCCTGCTCAATATTTGGCGCGTATCTCGCAAAATCCTCGTGAACAACCGTCACCCCACGATTTCCGGCTTCTGGCCATCGCGATAAGCTCACCCTTACTCTATAAATAACACCCAGAGGGTAACCCTAAATTCGTCACCACGCCTCAATTTCCCCTTTCTCTCCTTGCTCCTTGCTTCCTCGCAGCTCCGCCGCCAGAGGCTCGCGCACATCA
The DNA here is from genome assembly GCA_028641055.1 of Alopecurus myosuroides. Lineage (NCBI taxonomy): Eukaryota > Viridiplantae > Streptophyta > Magnoliopsida > Poales > Poaceae > Alopecurus > Alopecurus myosuroides. The sequence continues at coordinate 177,648,978 of CM054058.1, forward strand.
TCAAAGCGAACTTGCCCCCAGCCTTACTCGCCCTCGAGCCGTCCCGTGCCGCCGCCAAGCTCCGCCATCGCACCTTTATTCCTCTCGCCAAGAATCGTGAAGGGGCACTCGAGCCACGCCGCCCAACACCGTCGCTTCCAAACCTCAATCTCTTCAGTAAGCCTCTTATATCTGCCTGATTTATCCTTGCAATTTTTCCAATTTCAACCAGGATCGGATCTAGGTCAACCCGTGAACCACTCTTCTGATTACATCAAATTAGATCGATTCGACATCCACCAACTCTTTTAACCACCTGCTATATAGTCGCAACTCATCCCCTATCAATATTAACCATCAAAACTCCTGTAGGATCGCTCGCAAACTTTCCCATCTAGATCCGTTCCTCCTCGATTTTCCGCTCTCTGCATTAACACCCGGAAAATCCTCCCTTTCCAGCTACTTTACTTACAATAGATACATGGGCAACCACCCATCGACCCCAAATGCTTTTCCTCACGTAAGTGACCTATAATTTCCACAGTTGCACTCAACACCCGGATACTTTGTAATTTCCGCACCATAGCATGATACCCGGATAACTCTCAGCTTCATACTTTCTTGACACCTTACACTCGGATACTTCAACACTCCCGGGTCTTATTTGATACGCCTCTTTTTCTGGTGCTTTGTAGGTTGATCCCATGGCTCCCAAACGACAAGGAAAACAACCGACCCAGGCGAGAAATACCCAAAACATATCCGCCAACTGGGGGCGTTCCACAGCTACGAAAGCCAAGTTGGAGGAGCTAGCCGAATTAGGAACTCTCCCTTCTCAGAAGGACATTCACTGGAGGGCGCCGGGCAGTGAGACCCGGCCCACACCCACAGAAAACGAGGTAATCTGCTTCGTAGAGCACGTGACCCGGGGATTCCGTCCTCCGGGTCACCCTTTCTTTAGGGAGGTCTTAGATCACTATGGACTCCGAATGTTCGACATAGGGCCTAACTCTATGTTGAACATCACCCACTTCATTGTTCTCTCCGAATCGTACTTGTGCATGCCGCCGAGTTTAACTCTCTTCATTGAGTTATTCCAATGCAAGCCGTGCCGCGAAAGCGGCGACGGAGCGCTCCTAACCTGTGGCGGGGTATCCATCCAGCGCCGCAGGAATTCTCTGATGCCAACCCTCAACCTACACTCCCACGTCAAACACTGGCAACTGTCCTTCTTTTATTGCCGCGATACCTCCCCTGACAGTGAAAAGAAGCTGCCGGGTTACTCAGAGACCCCCCTCGAGCCCTCCGAGTCTTTCAGTGCCTTTGCATCAGATTCGGACAGGGAGACAATCCTTCCCTTGCTAACCAAGATGGCCATTCTCTCAGCCCAAGGCCTCCTCGGGCTCAATTTAATAAAAACATGGGTTGATTTCCGGATACAACCCAACTCCGTTCGCACCAAACTGATGTGCGAGTACTCAGGGCACACCACAGATACGCTCCGATACTCCACCAAAAGCTTTGCAGCCGGCGATACTAACAAGACCATCAAAGGCTTCTTAACGGAGAAGCTGGAGGTGATAAAGGGCATCACCGGGTTACCCCCGTTTACTCGGGACAACCCGGCTCCAGCGGTAATACCTGATATCCATAACTTACTTCCGCATCTTGACTCGATACAGCTTCTAACCCTTATTCCCATTCCTTTGTCTCAGGCTGATGACCCTTTCTGGAGAGTTGAACCCTTCCCCCCTTCCAGAGACCCGGAAGACGAGGACGAGCCGGCTGATGGTAGCGAAGGTATTTGCACAGGATCTGTATATCTTTACTTGTATTACTTCCCTTTCGTTTATCTTTTCTCCAACTAACACACATCCGACTCGCAGGACTGGAGGACGAAGGCGAGGCCAACGAGGATGACCCGGAGGCAACTGAATCAGACCAAGAAACAACAGTCGGAGCCAAAAGGAAAGCCAGAGGAGCCGTATCCAAGGTTCCTTTTTCCTCGTTATCCTCTGAACCTTACTCCTTTGACGCCATGCGACGACTTAACCATCAATTATCAAATTCGTCGTGCTTGAAGGACTCCTCCCCAGCCAAACGCAGAGTAACTCGGAGTTCCCCGGGTGAAGATCCCCTTAACCCGGGCATCTCTATTTCCTCGGTTCCTCGTGGCGGCGCTCCTCCGCCTCGTCCTTCCGACTCTCCCCAACGCCACCCTTCTCCTAACCATCCACGCGCCGGGCAATTCCGGGTCCCGTTGGTAGTTCCCGTGGCGACCTCATCCGCTTCCAGCGGCGAGCTCCCGCCTGATTACACCGTGAACGCCGGGTAAGTTTACGCTACATGATTTCCTTTTACGCCTACAAATTTCCACTCAAGCCACCATCATCACTGATAACCGCTTTTTCCCATCCTTCTTTTAGCGCTCAAGCCGTCGTCAGTGACCCGGAAAATATAGAAGCAGATAACCATCAGGCAGAGAAACCGACTGACAATGCAGACGCCGCGACTGGCGATGATACAGCGAATAACCAGGAACAAGGCCCTCTGAACAATCCACTTCCCCGAGCTGCCGGATCTCCTTCCTCATCAGAACCAGTAGACGAGGAGATCGAAGTTCTAGATACAAGGATGAGTTCTCCCAACCCGGCCACCCAAACTGTCCGGGTCTCAACTCCAAGGGCGGGGAGAGCCCCTCCACCAAACGACCGAGCTGCCGGCTCTTCCGGTGGTCGATCCGAAGAACTGACCTTTACCCAAATGCTAGAAACCCTTCGCACTTTAAGGTCTAATGAAGAGAACATCTTGGGAGCTTTGATAGCCAAACACGAGGTAAATCCGACTAATGTTGCTTATGCCTTTGTCCAGTCCCCAAGTTCCGAGTGAATTGGTTCATAATTTACTTGGGACTTTATTATACAAACGACTGATAACTTACTCCTCTACCCAACTGATCCTTTGTTTGCATGCCTGCAGGCTTTCGTAACTCAATCCGATGAAAAACTGGCGGACGCCACCAAGCTCATCGAAAAGGAGGTAGCTTTACGTGAGGCAGCCGAGGCCGAGTCTAGGAGGAATAAGTTGCTAATGAGGAAATATAGGAAAAGGGCTCACCGAGCAGAAGATGACCTAACGAGCCTTTCCGTCCAAATATCGGACACATATCGTGCTTTACTTGGTACGTTTCCTCCTCCGGTTTATCTTTTTGATAAATAGCAACAGTTTCCCGACTTATGTCTCCATTTCCTCAGGCCCGGACGAAACCATGCCGGAAGAGGACGACCTGGCCAAGCTGAAAATCATGAATAGCGCTATCCGGCAACTATGTGCCGGAACCAGATGGATCCTTGACGAGTTGCGGTGTCCGGGTAGAGGACATGTTGATCTGAAGAGGATGCTGGACGCCTTATCCACTGTTCCCGAGTGGATTCGGCACTGGAAGCGCTCGTCTTGCCGGGTTGGAGTGACCCGGGGGCTTGCACTTGCCAAGGCTTATCTCCCCAAGCTCGAGCTAGCGAGGCTTATGAGCGGCTTCCCAGAGTTCAAGCTTGACGGATCCAAGTTTTCGGTGAAGGATTTTCAGGCCATCCAGAAGGAGGTCCGTTACCCGGCCAGCGTAATTGCTGATGAGCTGGACGTTAATATACTTGTTCCAGCATATGATTCTGCCGGTAAAGTAATTAAGTCGGATCTTCCTGAGCCGTATGACATGCTGGCCCGGTGGAAGGAGGAAGCTGCTGCGATAAGGGCGGAGGCTGCCAAGAAGCAAGCTGAAGCCGATTCTGCTCCTGCTACCTCAACACCAGTCGTTCCGCCCCCTGCAGGGGCTGGTACCGCTGATCCGGGTGCTGCTGCTACCACCAATGATGGCAAGGGGAAGGCCAAGATGAACGCCGAGTGATATGTGGTTTCTAATGCCTCTTCTTAAGCGCCATTCGGTCAACATACTTTTTGAAACAGTTATATTTTGGGTGGTGCACCTGTGCACCTATGATATTTTTTCATCAGGATTTTGTAATGCACGCTAAGGCCTTGATATAATCGATGCCTGTTCCGGCCTTTTTAAGTTTAAGCTCATCTGTTCTCGATATCTGGTTTTATTTATTGTTCCTTTTGTGAAAACTCAATTTCCGGGTCTCATGGGTATTGACAAGCGGATTTTGCTTCGAAGTCCCCAAGTCCCCAAGACTCGGATATTTGGATTTTTGCAACTATACAAGTAAGCCACTTTTTCTCTTTTCAAGATTTCAAGCTACCGGGCCCGGATTGCCGAGTCTAGACACTTGATCTTGAAAAGGGAACAAACTGCTTACTGCTAATTTCACAAAGATCCACGAGTTGTTTCACATAGGTTTTGAAGTTATGCTTAATAGTCGTTGAGTTTCCAGCTATTCAGCCTTGTACTCTGCATAACTTGTGGTTTAGATGACCCTTTTGACTGTCTTGTACTGTAAGCCGGCTTTCGCGTGGATACCATGTTGTTACATCAATACGAAGACGTAGCCAGCCAATCCCCGTCGGGTTTCATGACTAACTGCCATCGTAAGCGAACAAATCATGCCACTTTAATGCGAGTCACATCGAGCTTAAGTAAGAATAGCCAAGAAATTTGGACTTCTTTGTCCGGTTATAAGATTGTATCCGTACTCGTTTGCAAGTAATCGGCCCTTATAACTCATAGGCATCATGGCCGGGTCTTTGAGTTTGTAACTGTGCTATTCAAGCGACCAGCCCCCAAGACCTAGATATACGCATCGTACTGAGAGTACATAACCTGATAACAACCATCTCTTTTCTTGATAACCATCTCTTTACTTGATATGAAAAATCTAGGTCAGCAAGCCGCCTCATTAAAAACCCGTCCAGTCCCCAAAGGTACCCTGGATAGGAAAAGAGTACGTCTGAAAACCTGCTGCCTATTACATCGTGCAATTCCACTTGCCAATATAGTCTTTACTAAGTATAATACGGACGTAGCTGAGCCACGTTCCATGGTCTATCTCTTTCTTGCATAGATGAAGTGGTGTGTGCGGTGTCGTTGACTGTAGCCGACTCTTCCCTTGCATCTATCAAATAATATGATCCGTTATGCAGATTCCGGCTTATGATAAATGGTCCTTCCCATGGTGGTGATAATTTGTGTTTTCCTTCGTTTGACTGTACCAGGCGCAGAACCAAGTCTCCTTCCTGGAATACCCGGGTCTTCACACGCCGGCTATGATACCTCCGTAGATCTTGCTGATATATGGCTGATCTTTCCAGGGCTTGTTCTCTTTGCTCTTCTAACATATCTACGGCGTCCTGCCGGGTTTTTTCGTTCTCTACTTCGACGTAAGCTGATACTCTAGGCGAATCGTGAATAATGTCACTCGGTAACACTGCTTCCGCACCATAGACCATGAAGAAGGGTGTCATCTGAGTGGATCTGTTAGGTGTAGTGTTGATACCCCAAACCACAGAAGGAAGTTCTTCGACCCATGCGCCAGCAGCCCTGACACAGGGAACTCGCAATCGTGGTTTTAATCCGCGAAGCAATTCTTGGTTTGCCCTCTCCACTTGTCCATTGGCCTGCGGATGAGCCACCGACGCCACATCGAGCCGGATTCCATTGTTGCCACAAAACTTCTCCATCTCACCAAGGGACATGTTGGTTCCATTGTCGGTAATGATGCTGTGGGGGTACCCGAACCGGTAGATAATCCTTTTCAGGAACTTGACTGCTGTAGCTGCTTCGCAATTAGTAACTGGCATAACCTCAACCCACTTGGTAAACTTATCAATAGCCACCAAAAGATGTGTCTTCTTGCATGGTGACATATGAAAGGGGCCAACCATGTCCATACCCCAGACAGCAAACGGCCAAGTTAACGGGATAGTCCGCAACTCCATAGCCGGCACATGGGTTTGGCGAGCGTACCTTTGACATCCGTCACACCTTGCTACCAATCGTTCCGCATCCGCTAGGGCCGTGAGCCAGAAAAACCCGTGTCGATAAGCTTTAGCCATAAGAGACCTTGTGGACGCATGATGTCCACAGTCGCCTTCATGGATTTCCTTGAGAATATGTCTGCCTTCTTCCGGCGCTACGCAGCGCAAAAAGACTCCTGCTGCACTTCTCTTGTACAATTCCCCATTGATGATAGAATATCCCTTTGCTCGCCTCAAAATTTGCCTTGCTAATACCTCCTGTTGTGGTAACTCGCCTCGTGATAGGTAGGCCAAAAACGGTTCTGTCCACTCGGGAATAGTACGTACAGTGGCTACGAGTCCTGAATCCGGGTCTTGATTTGCCAATTCCTCCTCTGACTCGATTTTAACTGATGGTCGCCATAATTCGTCCAGGAAAACGTTAGGTGGAACCGGCTCTCTGCGCGAGCCGAGTCTGGCGAGGGCGTCGGCTGCCTCATTCTTTCTTCTGTCTATATGCTCCACCTCATACCCGGAAAAACATCCTGCAACCCTATCAACTTCCCTGCGGTATGCTGCCATAGTTGCGTCCTTTCTATCCCACGTTCCTGACACCTGCTGTACCACAAGGTCCGAATCTCCGAAGCATCGTACCCTCTTGATGTTCATCTCTTTGGCTACCTTTAAGCCATGCAATAGGGCCTCATACTCGGCCACGTTGTTGGAACAGTCGAAGTGAATTTGCAGTACGTAACTCAATTTGTCTCCTTTGGGTGATGTTAGCACCACCCCAGCTCCTGATCCCTCGTACTGCTTTGATCCGTCGAAGTGCATGATCCATGACTCGGAATTTGGAACCGTTGTAGTCATGCCTGTATGTGTCCAGTCGTTAACGAAATCAATTAAAGCTTGAGATTTGATTGCTGACCTGGGTTCGTAGTTGATGTGATAATCCCCCATCTCTATCGCCCATTTGGCTATTCTTCCCGTCGCGTCCGAGTTTCTGATGATATCCGACATTGGTATTGAACTAACCACTGTTATGGGATGTTCTTGGAAATACGGCTTCAGCTTTCGGCTGGCCATAAAGACCCCGAACACCAACTTTTGCCAATGTGGATAGCGCTGCTTTGCTTCTGATAATACCTCGCTGACGTAATAAACCGGCCTCTGAACCGGGTATCCTTTCCCGTCCTCTTTGTGTTCCACAACAACTACCGCGCTGACGGCTCGGGGGCCAGCTGCCACATATAGTAACATAGGCTCTTTAGGACCCGGCGCCGCTAGTACTGGTGCTTCAGATAACTGCTTCTTTAGTGCCTCAAACGCCTCGTCCGCCTCTTGATCCCACACGAACTTATCTGATTTCCGCAAGAGCCGGTACAAGGGTATTGCTTTTTCTCCGAGTCTGGATATGAATCGGCTCAAGGCTGCTACGCAGCCCGTGAGCTTTTGAACATGCTTCAAATTTTCCGGTTTTTCAGACTCTGGATGGCCTTGATTTTATCCGGGTTTGCCTCGATTCCTCTCTCGGAAACTATGAAGCCGAGTAATTTCCCAGCTGGAACTCCAAACACGCACTTTGTCAGGTTAAGCTTCATCTGGTACCTCCTCAAGTTTTTGAACGTCTCCTTTAGATCATCGATAAATGTCTCCGCCTTCCTAGTCTTGATGACCACGTCATCCACATAGGCATGGACGTTACGTCCGATTTGGTCCTCAAAGCACTTTTGAATACACCGTTGGTAAGTTGCGCCAGCGTTCTTCAACCCAAACGTCATAGTTTTATAACAAAAGGCCCCAAAAGGGGTTATGAATGATGTTTTCTCCCAATCCTCCCTTTTGAGCTTAATCTGATGATACCCGGAATATGCGTCCAGGAAGCATAACAGATCGCTTCCAGCTACTGCGTCTATAATCTGATCTATCCTCGGCAGCGCGAACGGATCCTTTGGGCAATGTTTGTTGAGACTCGTGAAGTCAATGCACATCCTCCACTCATTGGTCTTTTTCATCACTAGAACCGGGTTAGCCAACCAATCCGGGTGAAATACTTCCATGATAAAGCCGGCTGCCAATAGCCGAGCGATCTCTTCGCCTATAGCATTCCTTCTTTCCTCATTCATTTTCCTCAAACCTTGCTTCACGGGCCTGGACTTGGGATCCACATGCAAACTGTGCTCAGCCAATTCTGTAGGGATACCCGGCATGTCGCTAGGTGTCCAGGCAAACACATCTGCATTCGAACGAATAAACTCCACGAGCGCTTCCTCCTGCTCTTTTCCCAAGTTAGACCCTATGGTAAACTGCTTAGTAGAATCCCCTTCGACAAAATCTATCTTCTTGGTGTCTTGCGCTGCCTTGAATTTTGCTCTCTCATCCTCGGTATTCGGCTTTTTCAAGGCTGTTCTATCGTCCGGATTTACTTGAGACCGGTAATATTCGAGCTCTTCCTTCCTGCATGCCTGCTCGGCCATAACTGAATCTCCTTCGTCGCACTCGGCCGCTATATCCCGGTTCCCATGTATAGTGATGGTCCGTTTAGGACCCGGGATTTTCAGCTGCAAATACACGTAGCACGGCCTAGCCATGAATTGGGCGTAAGCCGGCCTCCCAAACAGTGCGTGGTAAGGACTGCGCAATTTGACCACCTCGAACGTGAGCCACTCAATTCGATAATTATCCGTCGATTCTCCAAAAGCAACTTCCAAGGTGATCCTTCCCTCGGGGCTCGCCGAGTGACCTGGCACGATCCCATGAAAGATTGTCGAACTTTTTTGTAACTGAGACTCTTTGAGACTCATCCGTAAGAAGGTTTCCCAATAAAAGATGTTGATGCTGCTTCCACCGTCCATCAGGACCTTCTTCAATTCGTAACCATTAACCTGTGGAGCAACCACCAATGCCAAGACTCCTGGACGCTCTATTTTCTCCGGATGGTCTTTTCTACTCCACGTTACCTCTTGTTCCGCCCATCTGAGATGTCCCGGCGCAGCCAACGAAATCGAGTTTGCCGCTTGCTTTAATGTCTTCTCGTTCCTGCTGGAAGTTCCTGTAGTATGCACATGATATTGTCCTTTTAAATTAGTCGTTCGTACCGTGCCGATGAAGATGTTGATCCGGCCGATCGTCAATATAGATCCGGACTCGAGGTGATCCGATTCTGGCCCCCAGCCGGAATCGTCCACCATCTTTTCTCCTTCGTGGTCGAAGTAGATTTCGCCAATGACAAGATTCTCCATGCCCTTCCGAGCTTCTCCCGTGATGTAAACACCTTTGGACGCAGGCCCCACGGTGGGCGCCAACTGTCGTGGGATAATCACGGCAGATGTTACCGGGGGTAACTGATCTTGGGGCAAGACGACACAGGTATTTGGGAGAGGGTTTAGCTCAGAGGAAAACATGGCGTAATTCGATCTGGTAGCCGGCAATCAAAGTCGCCGAGTCTCCGATCTTGATATAATAACTCAACTCTGGGACTACACTTGATGCTCGATATCACACGATGTTGCTAGGGTTCTTAGATCTCTGTCTAAAACTAGACTCGGGGGTTGGTTTATAAAGCACCCATACCCCCTGACTTATTCCCCAAGGCGCACCCTGGTTCCTACCCGGACACGGCACACAAACCCTATCTTTCCTTTACAACAACCCACAACCCGGGTCGCCGGGCCTACAACTTGGGCCTTCACAGGTTTCCTTATCCTCGGCCGGATCCTGCACAGTGTCCTTTGGGCCGGGTTATTCCTTGGTGTATGGCCTACCGGGTTATCATCTCCCCGTCAGAGAGCGGCACTGGCTGTCTGAGGAGTGGCTGCTAGGTAGAGGCGCAGTGGCTCAGGAGGTCGCGGGGCGACCAGAATGGGAGGACTGGCCAGGTACCTCTTGAGCTCCTCAAATGCAGTAGCCGCCTCGGGGGTCCACTTGAAGGTGCATGTTCGCTTCAGGAGCTTGAAGAATGGCAGACCCTTGTCGCCGAACTTGGAGATGAAGCGCCCCAGTGCTACTACGCATCCCGCGAGACACTGCATATCCTTGAGCAACCGCGGAGGCTCCATTTCTTCTATGGCTCGGATCTTTTCTAGGTTGGCCTCGATGCCGCGGTGAGACACCAAAAATTCGAGGATCTTTCCTGTGGCGACTCTGAAGACGCACTAGTCGGGGTTGAGCGTGATGTTGACCTTGCAGAGGTTCTGGAAGGTCTCTTCGAGGTCGTCGATGAGCGTGCGCTCCTCGCGAGTTTTGATCACGATGTCGTCGACATAGTCTTCGGCCTTTTTCCCTATCTGGGCTCCCAAGGCGATACGCATCAGCCTCTGGAAGGTTGCGCCCGCATTATTTAGGTCGAAGGGCATGCACACGTAGCAGAATATGTCGCATGGCGGCATGAACACGGTCTTCGCCTCATCTTCCTTGTCCATCTTGATCTGGTGGTACCCTGAGAAAGCATCCAGAAAGCAGAGCAGGGAACACCCGACGGTGGAGTCCACTATTTGGTTGATCCTCGGAAAGGGGTACAGATCCTTGGGGCATGCCTAGTTGAGGTCCGTGAAGTCGAGCATAGCCGCCCGCCGCCGGTGTGCTTGGGCACTACGACGGGGCTGGAGATCCATTTGGCGTGGATGACCTTGTGGATGATCTTCGCATCCAGTAGCTTCTCCACCTCATGGATGATGAATTCTTTCTTTCTCAGGACCCAGATGTCGTGCCTTCTGCTTCACGGGCGCGCACCTGGGCACACAGCTAAGTGGTGCTCGATCACCTCCCTTGGTATGTCGGGCATGTCTGACGCTGTTCTTGCGAATATGTCGGCATTTTCCCGAAGGAAGGCGACGAGCGCGCTTTCCAATTTGGGAGGCAACCCCGCTCCGAGGGTGAGGGTAGGCCCCCATGCCGTCGGGGTTCATGGAGACCTTCTTCGTGGCTTCCCTCTCTTGAGAGAACAACTGTTTTTTCTTCGGAGGCTCGACGTCGTCCTCGTCGATGGGGTGCGATGTCGCAGCCTCCTTTTAGGCGTCCTCCATGGAGCGCACCACGTCCTTAACGTCGCCGTGCACAGTGAGGGTTCCACTGCTCCCTGGCCTCTTGACGAGGTTGTACGTGTGGTGCGTGACCGCCATAAATTTGGCCAGCGCGGGGTAGCCGAGGATGGCGTTGTAGGGAAGCTCGATATGAGCCACGTCGAAGTCGATGGTATTGGTGTGGCAGTTCTTGCATGTGCCAAACATCACGGCGAGTCGCACTCGTCCCAGAGAAATTGTGGTGCCACTAGTGGCGCTTGTGGCCATCAGGCGCTCGCGAGGTACGCGTAGCTTCTCGAAGATCTCTAGCGAGATCACGTTGAGGCCTGCGCCCCCGTCCATGAGCGTCTTGGAGACGGCGATGTTGTTGATTCTGGGGGGTGCAGACCAAGGGTATGGTGCCAACGGAAACAGTCAACCTGGGGTGTTCGGTAATGTCGAAGGAGATCTCCTGTTGGGACCACTTGAGGGGTTGCAGACGTGACCCGTCCTTCCGACGGAAGGCTTGTGAGGTTTTCTTGATGTGGCGACTGGAGAGTGGGACCAGCGAGCCAAACGGGATGCAAGCCACGTGGCGAGTTGGCGTAGGAGTGTTGCCCTCCTCGGGAGAGTCGCGGCCACTGTCTCCCTTGTCGAAGCGCCACAGGGCCAGCGAGCCAAACGGGATGCAAGCCACGTGGCGAGTTGGCGTAGGAGTGTTTCCCTCCTCGGGAGAGTCGCGGCCACTGTCTCCCTTGGCGAAGCGCCACAGGACCGTGTGGCCCTGGGGCTCGTCGTGGGGGGGGACGGTCGTAAAGCGGCAGACAAACTGTGTGTGCAACGCCTCCCACGAGCCCACGGAGATTTCCGAGAGGTTCATCAGCCATGCGAGATGCGCGCCCCGGAGCGTCGGGGGAAGTACCTCGTGAGGCACCTGTCACACCCCCCGACGGCCAGGACGCTCGCCTCGTACCTCCGTAGGAAGCTGAGAGGGGGAGCGTCGCCGCTGTAGAGTGGAGGCAAGCGAGGACGGAACGTAGAAGGTTGTCTTGCCTCCCAAAGGTCCCTAGAGAACGCGTAGCGCACCCTTCTCTCGCGTTGGCGCGCCGCTTACGGTAGCTGGGGTACTCCGGGCTTGTGTGGGCGCCGCTTTGAGAGAGGCAGAGGGACGCGTCATCCGCGGGATGTGGTGGAGCCTCGCGTGCACAAAATTCCGTGGAGTCGGCCACGAGCGTGGCTTTAGTGGTGGCTCTGGTGAGCTCTTGGGTAGCGGACGAGATGTCGGGGGTCTAACTCGGCTCTGGCGGCCCAAACGAGCTTGGTGGCATGGGCCAACCAAGAATCACGACCGGCGGCGTCGAGCGGACAGCGCAAGGATTCCTGTGCTCCGGGCAGGGCTTCCTGCGAGCACTGTCGACCGTGCGTGGGCACGGCCAGTGGCTGCAGGGCGAGCGTCACATGCGCAGGAGACCGCAAGAATCAGGTCGGGTCCGCGAGGGACTCACCGACGGGCATCGTCTCATGCACTTGGCACAGCGCGGGGGGGACGGGAGAGACGAGGTATGCTGCTGGAGACGCTAGACCACCGCTCAGCGGGAGTCGAGCCCCCACCACTGTTACCGACGAGCCGCCTGCCTACAAGATCTTGATACTCTGCCGCCAGATTCGAAGGAGGCCCTGTGTCACCTGCGGGAGGGATGCGGAGGCAAGAGGGAAGAGGAAGGCGACCAACGAAGAGGATTTTCAAAGCCCCATGTCAACTCATGGCTTTATTAGAGATTAAAAAAATCCACAAGCACTAGCAATCAGGACATTTTTTTTAGAAGGAGCCCGCCCGTGTGAGGGACCAGAAATCAACTCCCGGTAGGAGTAGAACCTTGGGCGCAGGATGGGCAACTAAGACCCTTCCCAGTAGGCTACCACCTATCTCATATTATGAGATACTTATCCCAGCTCGAGATGATTCAGAACGTTAAAAGTGCTACTATTCGACGAGCTGCTCCAGTTGCTGCAAGTCACTCTCCTCCTTGTTGGATCCCAGCACCAATGGGTGTAGCTAAGATAAATGGGATGCTGCGTGTGGTTGCAGCTGTCTGTCGGAGATAGATGGTGAATTCCTAGGTGCATCGGTTCTTGCAATTCCTGGTATATCTAACCCTGCAACTCTTGACGCAATTGATTGCCGTGAAGGCATTGCCCTGGCATCTGATCTTAATCTCCAAACTACGGTTAAGTTCTTCAGGAATTCAAACTCCTCTCCCAGGATTTCCAGTCTACTATATTCGTGCATGAAGGGAGGTTGTCCAACATACATGCTCATCTTTTAGCCCGTAGCTCCCTCTCCTATGCAGTTATGACTCTGGTCGCCCTTTGTGGCTTTTAAATTCGCCACACCCTCATTGTACCACAAAACCATTATGGAATAAAGCGTGTCAGTCAACCTCATAAAAAAAAAGGATACACCAGATAGTAGGCTAGCAGCACGCTAGCAATGGCAGAGCGCTTCAGCGCCACACATAGAAAACAATTAAACAACTCATTTTCAACCTCGCTTTCCATAGCTAATTAAGTTAAGACATGCACTGAACACGGCTAAGTCAGACAGCTACACATCATGATGATCTCATATTTACCGACGTCTGAGGACTCTTTGAGACTTGGTTGTCAACAAAATGTAACCTGCTTTACATGATAACACATAGCTAAAAACTAGTTCTCCTTGTCATTCTTGATTTTCGGCCTTCTCTTGTAACTTCTCCCATAACTTGTTTCCACCCTGGGCACGCCTTGGCATACTCTCGAAAAAAATAAATCCAGGGATTCCAATGAAGATGGAGGTGCCCGGGAGATCACCTTCCGCCGCTTAAAAACTATGCGCCGCTTGTACTTCCTCCCAAATCTTGCCTCTGTGCGCTCGGAATATTTTTGCCAGAACATGTCGTCAAATGTCGCCATCTCTCTAGCCTCGCAGATGCTGCTGTCTGGAAACGGTCTTTTAGCACCCACGCGACATTTTTCATTCTTTGCCTCAGACGGAACATCATCGTGCTCGCTGCCACTGCCAGCCCAGTAAGTGTTTCCATCTTCCGACTCATCTGAAGCATACTGCTCGCTAGCATTAATCTTATCTGCAGCTGTGTCAGTTTCCTCCTTTGTGCCACCTTCGACGATATCATCTTCTGGTGTTGACCGAAAATCCTCGCAGACGCTATCAGAGATCGAATTATTCTCGTCCTTGGTACTGCAGGTGCCATCAACATGTGGAGACGCCTCAGCATCAGTGCCACCTTCACGGGGAAATGCCGCCAATCCATGGCCATCTGCATCAGTTCCTTGAGTACTTTCACCTGCAATGGCAATGTCGGTGTTTCCATCTCTCAACTCAGATGAAGCATACTGCGTGCTGTCATTGATCTTATCTGATATTGTGCTAGTTTCCTGCTTTCTGCTACCTTTTACGATATCATCTTCTAATGTTGACAGAAAACCCCCAGATACTTGCATCTTCTTAACCTCGCAGACACTATCAGAGATTGAATCGTTCTCGTCCTCTGCACTGCAGGTGCCATCAACATGTGGAGGCATCTCAGCATCAGTGCCACCTTCACAAGGAAATGCCGCCAACTCATGGCCATCTGCATCACTTCGTTGAGTACTTTCAGCTGCAATGGCATTGTCGGTGTTTCCATCTCTCAACTCAGATGAAGCGTACTGCATGCTGTCATTGATCTTGTCTGATATTGTGCTAGTTTCCTCCCTTGTGCTACCTTTCATGATACCATCTTCAGAACACTGAGCACCTTTCAACGACCACATGTCATCAGAAACTAGTGTACTCTTATCTCCTGAGGTGCTACCAAGCAGAGGTCTTCGGGTATTAGAAGTTGCCTTCTCAGAATGTGTTCCATCCTTTGCACTGCAGGTGGTAATGACGTTAACATGTGGCATCTCAGCATCGCTGCAAGTTGTGTCTTCTTCATGAGCTACTTCACCTATTTCTAAGTTGTGGCAAGCATCTTCACCATCTGCATGAGTTTCACTGGTTCCACTTGTAGTGCCACCTGCAACGTTTCCCTCTTGCAACCCACAGGAAACTGTACTGACACTGCTCATAATACTACCACTGTTTCCATCTTTTGACTCTGATGAAATGTACTGCTCAGTATCATTGACAGTGCCTGCGGTTGTGCTAGTCTTCTCAACTTGGGTATCATCTTCCACTGCACCAGGATCCACAGCTTCGACAGTACTCCTTACTGACAAACATTCAGCAACGCCGCTCTTCATACTATCTATCATGACAGAACGTGTATCTCCAGAAAGATCACACCTGTCATCCATAGCTTTAACAATGTTCCTTTCAAAAGAAGATTCAGCAACATCCGCTTTCATACCACTTATGGCGACAGAATATGTCTCTTCAGAAAGATCGCGCCTGCCATCTTCAGCTTCGCCTTTAGTGCTTTCTTGACACAGGCCAGATTCATTTTTGTTGGCATCAAGCATCAGGACAGAATCTGTATCTTGGGGAGCTCCACTGCAATCATTCTCAACTTCATTTTTGTATTCGTGGCAAGCCATTACCTCGCTCACATTCCCAGAGAATGGGGAACACTTTGAATCCATAATACCATGCTGATGGACCTCAACTTCTGCTTCGCTGGATATTTTTTGCTTCTTATTCCGAAAATCCAGCAAGGATTCCCCGTGAGTGTCATCGTTTAAAACAGAACATATAAGATATAGGTCATTTTTCACATCCTGACTTGGTAAGCAAACAGAACCATTATTGTTCGGTGGACACACCTACCAAAAACAATTGAAGAACAGCAAAATTAACAGCATCAAATTAGTAAACAAGTTCGACGAAAGTCAATAACTAACAGTTAGTTGAAACATGGAGCAATAGCCATGAATACAGAGCAATAGCCATACTTGCATGTCTTCTATAGCAACCATTGAAACCCCTCCAGTCTCCAAAATGTGAGCAGGGACAGGTAGCCCCTTTTCAGAATCACTGGAGCATATCAATGTGGATTCTTGCTGTGCTCCAACAACTGTGAAAACTGAATCAGATTTATCATCTGCATGAGCTTCACCAGTTACATTTGTAATCTCGCATGAAATGACATTGTTGGTGTTTCCCTCTTTCAACCAAGAGATAACTGTAGTGCTACTGGTCAATATACTATCGGTGATTCCATCTTTTGACTCAGATGAGACATACTGTTCACTATCATTGATCTTATCTGTAGCTGTGGTTTCCTGAGCTTTGATAACATCTTGGAGTGCCCTAGGATCCACAGCTTCGACAATATTCCTTTCTGACAAACACTCGGCAATACCTTTATTTATATCGCCTATCGTGATGGAACATGTGTCTTCAGAAATATCACATCTGCCATCCCTTTCAAAAGGACGCTCAGCAAGATCCTTGTTTATACCACCTACGACAAAAGAATCTGTATCTTCAACAAGATAACATCTGCCGTTATCAGCTTTGCCTTCATTGCTTTCTTGACCAGTTCCAGTGTCATGTTTGCTGGCGTCAAGCATTGTGACAGAATCCATATCTTGGGAAGCTTCACAGCAACCATACTCGACTTCAATTCTGCTTCCTTGGCAAGCCATTAAATTATCCACATTGTTAGAAAATGGGGAACACTTGAGAACCGTTATATCATGCTCATGCACCTCGACTTCTGGGTGGCTGGAAATTTTGTCTAAAATGTCCAGCAACGATTCCTGATGACTGTTCTTATCTTCTACGACAGAACATGATCCCTTGAACTCTTCGGCATCTTCTGGAGCACATGGTTTGGGATCAAGCTGATTACCAGAATATGCAAAAAAAGGCTCGTTCTTTGCATTCTGGCTTGGTGAACAAACAACAATATCATCGTCCGATGGACACATCTACCAAAAACAATTGAAGAACAACAAAATTAACAGCATAATAAAAGTAACCAGTTCAAACAAAGTACATAACAAGTAGTCCATTGAATTATAGAGCAGTAGCCATAAGCTAGCGATGTACCTGCATCGCTTGTTGAGCAACCATTGAAACTCCTCCAGTCTCCAAAGTGCATTCAGGAAGAGATTGCCCCCTTTCAGAATCGCTTAAGCTGATTAGTTTGGATTCTTGATGTGCTTCAAAAATTCTGCAAACTGAATCAGGTTCGGCAGCAAAGCACCCCTGTCCGAGAAACTCTCTAGACGGTTCCCCCACAGCATTTTCACTTCTATGATGCCTTTCGTCATGCTTCTCATCACCACAAACCAGTTTTGGAAAGCTTTTAGAAGGTTCCGCCACCAACTCGTGGATTAACTTTCGAACCAATGAACGCTTTAGAGATGCTTCAGCAGGTACAAACCAATCACCACTAAGCTGAAAAGTACATCAATTGTGGAACAGAACTTATTACAATATTATGAAAGGGACTTCTAGAATGTTGAACATTAACATAACCTGGAATAAAATGGTAGAGGTGCTCAAGCCCAACGCCCCCCAGGAAAAAGATCAAATCAAACAATTAAAGCACCCTGAGGCAAAGTAAACTACTCCCTCTGTTCCTAAATATAAGATGTTGGGGGGGGGGGGGTGTAAATTTAGCTCCCCCAGCGTCTTATATTTAGGAACGGAGGGAAGATACAAATAACTCAACAAAATATCTCCTACTACAAGTGGGAGAATGTAAAGGTCAAATGAACCAATGATGTGTGAGTGAAAAGATTTCGACCCAGAGTGTTCACAGTTCGCACCATATCCACCCAGAAATAATTTAATTAGGAAAATGGACCTTGACCGCCTATGATTTCATAAGGTTGCAAACTGAAACCCCACCTACAATTTTTACTCCGATAACTTCAGGCTGTACTCTTACACTTGTGCATTGCCACCAATAATCCAACATTCGGCAACATCATATAACAATGTATTATGGTCCCACACCAAATAAGTTCTCATTTACAACAGAAATGGCAAAAAGACCACATATAGTTATTGAGAAATAAGAAAAGTTAAATAGATCTCAGAACTCACAAAGCTTGAAAATACGTCAATCTTCATTGGGTTGAAGAAACTGGGAGCATCCATCAGGAAACGTTCCACATAATGGAGTAAGAACAGGCCGCAGTCAAATAAATTATCTTGCTGAGGGAGCTGCGTCACAAATGGAGAACAGCTCAATCACAATCCAAATATTATAGAAAAGAAGCAATCAAGAAGCTACGCGCTGGTTGGTATTTATGCAGCTACAACTCGAATCTAGATGGGTGGCAGACCCGAATCTAACCAACCTAAGACACAGTGAAGATAAGCAATCAAATAGTAGAAATAAATACACATCAACCGTTAAAAGTACTTTAGACTAACTATCCTGAGGCAAATGGGAGAAAGTTAATGTTTATAAACAAACCTCAAGGGAGAGAAATCTCAGGTTTGAGAACTTGTCTGAACTATCTGAAGCTGATTCAGGATGCCTTTCCTTCCATTCTTCCCATAAATAACTGCACATACAGATTCAAACGAGCCAGATATTGATCATGGTGTAAGTTTGAACTGAAGACAAACAGAATAATAAAGCGCAAAAGATAAGTGATGCATTATTAGGAATGGATATGTAACTATTGAAGGTGTGTTACAAGGTCATATGGCTGAAAGAAAGATGTAAATGAGATTGATCTTTTTCAATTTGCAGTTGCTACCAACATTCCAAAATAGATGCTTTAGATGTCCATATATTGTCTCCAAACAACAGCTTTAAACATTACTTTCTTCTAAAACATAGTAACTATATTATAAGGATTGGCAGTGCGTTAAACAAATCTAATAATTCTGATCTGACAAATTGGCAGTTAAGTATTTGAAAGTTTGACACCACATATTCTAAAATTCTAAAATGAGAACTTTTTTGTACAAAAGTGGCAATACATACCACTCTTCCAGAAACAAAATTTACCTTTGAATAATGTCCTTTAGTCCACTATGAGTTCCCTTTATGGAATTCATATGCATTATACACGGAAGTTTACCAGCAACCCTTGCATCGCCATCTGCAGCAAAACAAAAGTAAAGTAAAGACACTACTCCACAAAATGTCAAAGTGCCAATTCAGAGCATGTACATACCTTTAAATGTGTCCACTTCTCCAGGATAACAAATAACAAGTAAGCTCCAATGCAAGCTGCGCAAATCACGATTATCAGTGCACAAAGATTAACATTATATCAACATAAGTTTCCATTGGCACAGGTTTCTTACCTGAAGTTCACTGGAATAAACAGAAACTCTTTAGCAAATATGTCTATTTTGCGGGTCCACTTACGGACATGTAAAAATGCTTCTCTACCTTTTGGAGCATTCTCTTGATCTTTGTCAAGATCTGCCAGCTTGCGAAAAAAGAAGCTACTAAAGAAGTGGTACCTATGCCTTTCAGTGGGTTCAATTCTTTGTGTCAAGTATCTGGAGATGAGAAACAAAATATCAATTGTGATCTAAAATCAGTAGGAGCCATTCTTTGTACAGAAAAAATGTAAATTATAAAGGATGGTCTGTAGAGATGATTTAAATAGATCAGATTAATCAGAGACAACTAATCTGTCTTGCTTTCTAAATCAATAATTAACTCATGTTTCCTTCAGAACCAACAAACTATGATATCTCACTTTACCTTGCCACGAAAAGGATATGTGGCAAAGAGAACATTATTTCACTGATAAGGCGTACAATACTGTTCATGCACGGAATAGAAACATAAACAGATCATATGTTACTCTAGCAATCGCGGATTGTGGAATGTCAGTTGTTGTAATATAAGTTAGCCGGTTATCATTTTCCCACTTCTTTTAGAACTTTCATTTCCTACTTCAGTGTTTCCTATCAAAATATTATCATGTATTAGTGGATTTTGGGCTTGTATCGTGGGTGCTACTGCTCCCACCCATACAAATAAGAGATTTTCCTTGCTTTGTGCAAAGAAAAAAATTAAAGGAAAGATCATGCCAGTCTCGAAACGTACTGTGTTATTTCCCGTAGAGCCCCTCCTCTTCAAGCAAATGCTACCTAACATGAATCTTTCTGTTCATGAACACATTGAGCAGTATAGTAACACAAACAGTGTGGTTACTGAAACAATGATGGGATCGTGGGGTTTCGGTTGTTAAGAGACAAGATTATCCTTTTCTTGATTCCACATTTCCTAGTAAAATATTTCCTTGCTATATATTTCGACATATTAGACATAAATCCATTAAGTTAGAAATTGTTCTAAGCAAGACAGAAATGATTAGAATATCATCCCAGTCTATACTCTATAGTGTGCCTTCTTTCTCCTAAAGCCCCCATGCCTTCGGACCAATGTCTTCCAGTGAAAGTTAAACGATTGTGAAAAGAGAAAAGAACAAAATGAAGGTAACAAAGCTACAGCTCTTGACTATACACTGTACATATAAGCAAAGAAACTTGTTTTACACGCAATCTTTGCTTTACGCACGCTAGATGTTACAATAGCTGGAAAACAGAGCACTGCAAATGCAACTATGCAAAACACCAAGCAGTAGAAAAACAGTTCAATGCTTTGAAATCATCCAGCTACATCTTCATTTAGCGAACCCATCAACCGAGGTAATCAGATCTACGAATCTTACAATAGCAACTGTACAGAACAAGAAATGCATCAAACGCATCATGTAAGAACTAACGCTACAAGACAAAGGATGGTTATGCAGACAGGTACGAAGAAGATTCAACCTACTTGATATAGAAGTCAATTATTGTATCATTGACAAATATTTCCGGAAGAAGCAGCTCAACATCTCTGCTGCTAATGGAAACAGCATCACGGTCTCCTTTAGGATAGATAACATCTTCAAAGTCATCAATGCTGAAACAATGAGACCAAATAAGAATAACAGAACAATATGAAGCATAAACAGTGCAAACATATCAAACTAACTGCATGCTTTTGGGTGCAAACATACAATTTGAAGCCTCTTTGTACATATATGCTTCGGGTTCAACAGTGCTGCCGGCAGAAAATATAGATGCACTTGTTTTACAGGAAGTGGAACCTCAGATTAATTTCAACATTATAAGAAAAAACATATGTCGCAGTTGGAACTAGTAGAAAGGACAAGATATGTGGGCAATTATTCACAGAAAGAACATTTTTCATACACCACAGAAGTTGAATGCGGCTTCAATGCTTCTATATAGAACACTGTTCATAAAGTGGCAAAAAAAGGGGGAACTAACTGAGAATAAATTAGGCAAGTGTAACATACTCACCCATGAAAGTATTGCTTAGGGAAACATAAACTAGGCTCGGTGCTCCAATCTTGCGATGCAGAATCATCTCTGGTAGATACATGCAGTAATTACTAATTAGACCTTTGTTTCAGAAGTGATAACAAAATATATGAAAATTGTACTTATAACTAAGAGCGAACTTCACATTAGGATTGTAAGCAGATGCATGAATTGGACGGGATAAGAATTTCCCTCAAAATTGAAAATAGTATTCCATATATCATCTATGGTGGAATTATGCACTGGAGTGAGACCAATATCACTTCCACGTTGTAGGTCGTGGTCAGAAACTTGATTTGCTAAAATCAACTCATACTTAAGAAAAGTGTAGATATGAAACAAAATATCAGCGCAAAGCTTACGATTGAATGTTCTTCCAAACTTCCTCATATCTTGAGTCAAGTTGCCAGATCTTTTGTTGTTTCCACTCCCATTGTGGATCAGCAAGACAAAATTCTACTTTAACAGGACCTATAGGATTGAAGACAGCCACCAGCAAACGGAAAAGAAATATATCATTCTCACAAAGATTATCATTCCCTAACTTTTTTTTATTTATTCGGTCGTTCAAGCACGCATTTGTAAACATGGTCTTCTTTTATTAAGATGAACTAAGTTAGTCCATTAGATGAACACTAGCTGACATCTAGCATCATAAAATAAAGGAAAGTATATTAAATTGTTGACAATATATTCTATATGATAACATAAATACACATTTACATCTCAAAGCCCCCAGCAATTACCTGAATTTATGGTTTCTGCGCTGGATCTAACATGGATAGTTATCAAGGCAAATTGAACCTGATTAGATGGGTGAATTGATATTAACATTTAGAAGAAGTAAGAGAGAAATAGAGTTAGTAGGTCACCATCTTAATAACAAGAAATAGAAAATTACTTACCATCTGAATCCATTTGCAATCGATGGAAATGATGCCAGAAACTTCCCAAAATAGAGTTAGTAGGTCACCATCTTGACCTGAATTTGAATCCATATATTCGATCTTGAAACCATCCGATGAAAACGTTAATTGGGGCTCTGGATGCAAATGTGTGCCGCACATTAGAACCTCAGGACTTAGCACAACCGTGTTCTCTATATCAACCTATAAATACAGAATAAGCAATAAGAAATAATAACTATCTCCAACTTCAAACAAAATATATAAACTGTCGAAAATAACGGCAAGAATAATAAATCAGCACAAAAAAAAGTATCGAAATTGAATCACAACGAACTTAACAAGATTCTGTTAACATAATCCAATAAATGGACAAAAAATTGTGTTAAGCTTAAAAATGTTGCCTAAGAAAATTTGCACGTTAGCATTGCCAGCTCCAATGGACAAAAAATTGTGTTAGGGTCCAGTGGTCTCACTACAGCTAGGCAAAAATCTTGCAAGAAACTGAAATTATAATTTAACATAAGGAAAGGTACCATTTTTTGCAAAGCTTTGTAATTCTTGTAAATATACTGCAAATCTTGCTCCATGTTACCTGAAATTGCTGAAGAGTGACTACCGGGACCCATAAAAGTATACAGATATAAGCTTAAGTGCAAATAGTTACCAGGCATATCATAGTTAGCGGTACATGAAGTTTCAGGGTCAGGATGAGCATCTGTTCCCTGATAGAAGCCGAACAATTATCAACGAATTCGCACTGAATAGAAATGCAGTAATCAATCAAGTGCATAAACATTATAGCATTTGTAATATGTATACCTCTGGCTGGACCTCGAAGTGCTGCATGTCGCCAAACCTAACTTGCTCCATCTGATGGATTCCTGCCATCATCCTGGTATGCCGGTATTTCCCCCCAAATGTGTGGAGCTAGTGCGACCCTTCTATGCTACAAAAGCATCAAAATGCCCCCAGTCAACACTGTCAAATGCACTTCTCGCGAAACTAATTGCAGCAAGATCGAAGGACAAACAGCCGATGTAGAGGGCAAAAGCGGAAATTTTAGGTTCTTGACTCCAATTCCACCCCCAGAGTAGAATAAAAAAGATCAGCTTCGCATTACAAAATCATTCCCCATCCCATGCACCCAAACTGCAGCCAGCAACCCTCGCCGCTACTGGCTCCGGCGCGATCAACCAATCGGCACTCTAACCCTACCACCCGGCGAATAACCAACAGCTCGTGCGCGGAAGCGAGCCAACCCCCTGAAACCCACGGCGCCGCGGGACGACTCCCGGTGGCTAGGAGAAAGCTAGGGTTTTGGCGGAGGCGTTACCGTGGCGGGAGGCGGCGAGGGTCCGGCCGGACGGCCGGGCGAGCGGGCGTCGAGTCCAGTGAGGCCTGTGTCTGTGCTTGCTTCGCTGCTGCTTCCCCTTCCAGCATTCAGAAGGAAGAGAAAGTCAGAGGCTGAGGAAAAACTTGACCCGTCAACTGCCCATTTTCGTTTCGTATGCCCGGCGGGCGGGGCGGGGCTTTGATATGCAACAGCTAGAACTCGAGAAAATAAACCATGGAAATGACAAATGTCCCGATAACTTAAGTTCAGAACCATCACCTATAGACTTGAGAAAATTTGAGTAGTTGACGCTTTAAGTTTTTCAGTACTTCTTACTTTCGGTCACGTGGGTGGAACAACCGCTATTGATGAGTCATGATCCTCCCAGAATCATATCTCTACGATGAATGATGAATCAAGTTCCTGTCTTAGTTACCCATTTTTTGTGGGTCCTTTATTACCGGTGTATTGTAGAATTAGGCAAGTTAGGAGATGGCATACCGTGATGCAGAGGGTCCACCATAGGAGGGAGTTACGCTAGGGCGATCGGGTGGCGATCGTATTAGAGCTAGGGTTTTCGTCCTATAGGGTGGTTTGGGTTCGGCTCCGATCTGGATTGCGGCGGCGTGATCTACTCGGAAGGCAAGTTTTATCTCGGCCTCGGCTCCTTGGGCTGTGGGCGCGTGGTGTGGATCGCTATTGGTCGTCATGTCGAAGAAGGAGGGGACCTCGTCGAAGGCATCTGTGGGTGCGTCGGGGAGGGCACTGTCGATCTCTCCGGCGAAGGGCGACGAGGAGGTGTCTGCAGGTTTGTCAGTCATCCTTGGGGACTTGGTGTTGACGGACAAAGAAGCGCAGGGCATCGTCATCAAGGACCTGTCGTCATCCCATGTGCCTAAACCTAGATGGGCTGTTGTTGGGAAGGCTTTCACGCCAAGGAAGTTGATCTTGAGCGCCCTCGAGAGAGCCATGCAACGGGCGTGGGGGCTTCATCATCCTGCGCAGTTCAAAGATATTGGGGAAAACAGTTTCGTGGTCAGATTTGGTTCGGAGGGAGATTGGAATCATGTTTTATTCAATGGTCCATGGCAGTTCGATTTCCATCCTTTGCTCCTGCAGACGTATGATGGTGTTGTCAGGCCATCTGATATGGTGTTTGATAGGATGGAAATTTGGGTCCGGGTTCTGGATCTTCCCCTAGACATGATGAATGAAGCATATGGGAATCTTATAGGGGGCTGGCTCGGCGATTTTAAGAAAGTGGAAGTGGATGATGATGGGACAGCTTGGGGAGAGGAGTTGCACATACGGGTAGCTATATGTGTGGATCAGCCACTTGCAAGAGGGGTCAAGCTGAAACAATCTGAGAATCAAGAGGAAGGATGTAACACCCAGGGTTTTTCACCAACTAGAATTGTTTGTCGTTTTTTTTTCTTCTTCATGGCATGGCATAATGCATC
Source organism: Alopecurus myosuroides (assembly GCA_028641055.1). Taxonomy (NCBI): domain Eukaryota; kingdom Viridiplantae; phylum Streptophyta; class Magnoliopsida; order Poales; family Poaceae; genus Alopecurus; species Alopecurus myosuroides. The sequence continues at coordinate 177,673,877 of CM054058.1, forward strand.
ATCATGTATCCAAAACGTGCAAACTAATTAATTGAAATTCATCAGCTCTTGTTTTTTTTAAAAATTCTAGAAATTATTTGATGCCTAAATCTATTTCTATTAGGACTCCAAATCTTTCTTTTTTTTCTTTTCTGAAAAATTATTAAAGCTCAAAAAAAATATGTTTTGGGGGGGGGGGGGGAGGCAGCCGAACTGGGCCTAGCTAAGGCCCAGCCGGCCACCCCACACCCCCAAACCCTAACACATCCAGGCCACACACGCTACACACGCACGCACACAGAGCCACGCACGCCACACCCAGACACAACGCACACACGCACACAACACCACGCAGCACACAACTCACGCACGCACACCAGAACACCACACACGCACTCACGCACGGTAAAAAAAAAGGGATCGAGCGATCCCCAAACCGCAGCGACGACTGCTACTCATCTCCCTCGACCCCCCTCGCTCGCTCGTGCTCGGCCGCCAAGGGACGCACCGGCGACGCCCTCCGAGCCACTCTTCGACCTCACCTCCTCTGCCACGCCTCTCCAGCCCCGTCCACCTCCTCCGAGCCGCCGTCCCCGCCGCCTAGCTCCCGCCCCGCCGCCAGACGTCGCCATCCTCTGCCACGGCCGGCCGCCACCGGAGCTGCTCCCCTCGACCTCCTTCCTCCCGCCGGCGAGCGGCGCACCGGTGCCCCCTCCGGCCGTCGCTCCGCCACCGATGACCTCCTCCGCTGCTTGGCCCGGCCGCTGGCCGTCATCTTCCTCGAGCGGACCGCGTCCGACGCCCGCGGCCGAGCTTCTCCATCTGCGCCTCCAGGTCGTCGTCCTCGACCTCATGCTTCGCCGCTCGTCGTCCTCCGCCCAACCTCCACGACCGAGCCCCGCATCAGCTCCATCTCCCCGAGCTCGTCCCTCCTCACGCTGTCCATGACGCTCGGCAGGTGTTCGATGAAACTACCACAAGAAGCTGGGTTCCTCGCGGGTATCCGCTCACGCTAATGTTCTGCTTGTTGGGGCTGATGCCTCCATTTTGTTTCCGTGTAAAGCACCTGTTGCCAATGATCTTCGCCGAGCTGAGTTCGACGTCATCTTCCAGTGACACCAATGCTTGTGTGCTGGCCGTATTTTGTGCGCGTCCACAACCTCGAAGATGGAATCGCCAAGGTCTACTTCCTCGACGAACTGTGAACGCCTACACCGCCGCCGATGGACTTGTTTGTGGTGGCCGCCTTCGTGCGTGTCCACGAGATCCCAACGACCGAGAGACATCGACAAGTACACGGACGCCATGAACCCCATCGACCTCGAAGGTGTGACGTGTACCTCGGATACGCCGAGATCTCCCCCAACCCCGAAGAGTGGTGCTCGAATACTACTTCCACTACTTCCACGACGTCGACTACTCCTTCTACAACCCGAGAACGACTACTTCCTCGACGTCGACTACTTCCTCTGCTATGACTACGTCGACTACTTCCACGACATCGACGACTTCGTCTACTTCCAATTCTTCGTCTACTTCCTCCACGTCCTGAAGACACAGGCGTTGCCCCGAAGAATCTCCTCTTTCCGGCGTCGAACACAAAGATCCTCTCCACACGTGTGCACCCCAAACCCAAACCCCTATACCTATGCCCTATTTTCTATAACATATCAACTATAATTAAAATGTCATCTATTTTGTTCATATTAAATCATTCATCTTGTTGCATTGCATATTGTGGGTGCGGGCAATGGTAATATCATCTAATAATTAAATATGCAATGAGTGGGATAATTAAATATTGTCCCGGTTCCATTTAAAATTGCATAGCTCATCTTTATATTATCTCGCCATGTTAAACCACATTTAATCTTGATGGGTAAATAAATAACGTGAACCTCCTAAATTAAATGTTGGGCTTCCGGCTCAATTTAAATTGATTTAATTGCATAAATCATAACTAATTCATTTTGACTCCAAATTTGAAAAGTAAAATATGTTTTCCAATCAAAATTCTCTAAACTTTGCAAATATCAACTTTGTTTTCTGTTTTGAATAATTTAAATTGCTGAAAACAACTATTTCTTAATTAATGCATTAAAATTGCTAATTTGATAACTTGCTCATTTTAATTCCCAATCCAACAAATAAAATATGTTTTCATACCAGAAAAATGCACTTAATCTGTTCATGCCATCCATGTTCATGTTTGCACCTTGCATGTTGCATTTGTAGTAGTGTTATGTATGTTCACCTAATAGATAAAGATGGAATGTGTTGGGGTATTTAATTTAATTGTTGCCCTATTCCATTTAATATTGCTTAACTCACCTATTTACTATTTTTCATGCTAAACAACATTTAAATTGATGGTTAGCTAAACAACTTGAACCAATTCATATTTCTCCGGACTCCGGTTCCGATTAAATTGCTTAAGTTGTTTCCCCTGTTGCATCTTGTCATGCCATGCATATAAAATAGGATCATGCTGGATCTTTTGCCGTAGAAGTAATTGTTGCATCCGGTGTTTGTTCGAGGTTCGTTGCTTCTTCCCGGATAGGACGTTGAGATGATGTGAGCAACGACAAGTTCTTCGGATGTACCTCTACTTGCTGGATTCCAGGCAAGTATACTCACTTGCTGCCATATGGCTGCCTTTCATCACTTGTTACCGATTCTTTCCGTTGTTCTTAGTCTAGCCTTATGATTCGATGCTTGTGTCTCGATCCTATCATATGTTACTTTGCAGCCATGATATAGCCGTCCTTCCACTTCCTATTAACTGTTGTTTGTTTCCCCTGTTGGCCCTCGTGTCGTAGTTGCATGCTTAGTGTTGTTTGCGCTCAAGTCTTGTTGTCCGTCTTATCACCTGTTTAGTTTGCTAGTTGGGTTTCAATTCAGTCAACAACATGTTAATGTTTTGGGGTAATAATAATTTGATGATAAGCCACCGGCAGGAGGCCCGGCGTGGTTTTGAGGCCTGCTAGTGTCGACCCTAATTAGGAAAAGGGTCTTGTCTACTGATCCATGATGAGCGCACTAACCGCATGTGGGAAGCGAGTATGGGCGCCCCCCCTCAATTTGACTCGATTCGCATCTCGTCCAAATCGCCACACTTAGTTCGGGCTTTCCATTTGATGCATGCATATGTAGGTGCGAACCCGAGGCCAGGGTGGAACTTTTGTAGTCGGCATTTAGGGCGGCGTGGTCTTCCAGTGCTATGAGGGTCCCCCTTTTCTTCGTGGGGGCTCGATTAGCCACGCACGCACAGCACGTGGTGCTTTGGGCTTGATGCGAAGAAGAGTTGGGTTGTGTTGAGTACCTCGCTTGGTGGGTTGATCCCCCGTCTGGCGGGTTATTCTTACGTGTACGGCCAAATTGGTGCATCCCTGCAGGGTTAAATCTTCTCGAGAAGCCGTGTTTTCCGCGGTTATGGTTGACTTGGTGAAAGTACTGGCTAACAAGTACTCAGAACAACTTACACCTAACTAATGATAACCTGACTAGTAATAGTCTTATTGACACAATAACTTGATCCATCCTTAATCCAACAGTGTGAGTATCCTTGGGTTGCTTCCTTAGTAGGGGGTAACATTGGATGGGTTTGTTTGGTGAGTAGTTGTAGTTGGTTACGATACGCTATCTTATCCCCCTCTTTTAGCCGGATGTTGTAGTGTGTTTCTGTAGTTGGTTAGTGCAGCCCGCTGTCGCTTATTTGCAATAACCCCTTCCTTTCCGTTGATCCCAAAGTATTTGTATCTTGTGATGACTGGCTACGCCGGTATCTTGTGAGTATGGGTTATCCACTTGCCAGTACTTAACCGTACTGACCCACGAATCCTTTTTCGTGGCTGCATATTCAATATTGCAGTCAACAGGTTTGAAGTCTGACGACGTTAGCTTGGGAATCCCTCCGGCTTGGCCTGGGCAGGGATTTGGACGCTCTCGGTTATCTTCAGGACTCTTAGTCCAATTTGGATCTTGTCCGTAGTCGGACGCTATGTTGTTTCTTCCGCTGTTATTTGGATCTTTGTATGGTATCAGTTGTATCCTTGGCTCGTTTGAGTCCTCTTGTATATATCTTTTCTGTTGTTGTTGTGGATTATTCGTGAACTGCTGTAATGTTATCACAAGTGGCAACCTGGAATCAGTCATTATGTGGATTTTGGCGGGAATGCTGAAATCTGCATAGTGCCCGATCTCGGGGCGTCACAAATGGTATCAGAGCATGGTTTCTGATTCCCGATATTGTTTTGATACGAATGGTTATCGAAGCAACGGGTCCGCAAAGCCTGTAGGATAATCTCGCTAACGGTCGTTGTTTCTAGAGTGTCAAAAAACTATTTCTGCTAAACTATTTTGGAAACATCTCAATAGGATTCTTGTTTTCTCCTTATCTCTATTCTATTTCTCCTCCCATCTTATTTGTTTTGGAGTCTTCCCCTTTGTCTATCTTTCAAAGTGTTAGGATCCTACGTGGGTGGACGTTTTCTGAGCCTTTAACCTAATAGGTTCGATCATCGGAAGATTCCTGGTGGAAGAACATCGTCATCAACCCGAGAAAGATTCTCTTGTTAGTGGTGTCGAGGAGATCAACTGGGAGCATTAAGAATCGATAGTCGAACTTCTTTCCTCTCCCGTGGTTGTGAGCGGATTGCGAGGGCGCAATCCCTTGTTAGTGGTGTCGTCTGTAACACCCAGGGTTTTTCACCAACTAGAATTGTTTGTCGTTTTTTTTCTTCTTCATGGCATGGCATAATGCATCATCATGTATCCAAAACGTGCAAACTAATTGATTGAAATTCATCAGCTCTTGTTTTTTTAAAAAATTTCTAGAAATTATTTGATGCCTAAATCTATTTCTATTAGCACTCCAAATCTTTTTTTTTCTTTTCTGAAAATTTATTAAAGCTCAAAAAAAAATGTTTTGTGGGGGGCAGGCAGCCGAACTGGGCCTAGCTAAGGCCCAGCCGGCCACCCCACACCCCAAACCCTAACACACCCAGGCCACACACGCTACACACGCACGCACACAGAGCCACGCACGCCACACCCAGACACAACGCACACACGCACACAACACCACGCAGCACACAACTCACGCACGCACACCAGAACACCACACACGCACTCACGCACGGTAAAAAAAAGGGATCGAGCGATCCCCAAACCGCAGCGACGACTGCTACTCATCTCCCTCGATCCCCCTCGCTCGCTCGTGCTCGGCCGCCAAGGGACGCACCGGCGACGCCCTCCGAGCCACTCTTCGACCTCACCTCCTCTGCCACGCCTCTCCAGCCCCGTCCACCTCCTCCGAGCCGCCGTCCCCGCCGCCTAGCTCCCGCCCCGCCGCCGGACGTCGCCATCCTCTGCCACGGCCGGCCGCCACCGGAGCTGCTCCCCTCGACCTCCTTCCTCCCGCCGGCGAGCGGCGCACCGGTGCCCCCTCCGGCCGTCGCTCCGCCACCGATGACCTCCTCCGCTGCTTGGCCCGGCCGCTGGCCGTCATCTTCCTCGAGCGGACCGCGTCCGACGCCCGCGGCCGAGCTTCTCCATCTGCGCCTCCAGGTCGTCATCCTCGACCTCATGCTTCGCCGCTCGTCGTCCTCCGCCCAACCTCCACGACCGAGCCCCGCATCAGCTCCATCTCCCCGAGCTCGTCCCTCCTCACGCTGTCCATGACGCTCGGCAGGTGTTCGATGAAACTACCACGAGAAGCTGGGTTCCTCGCGGGTATCCGCTCACGCTAATGTTCTGCTTGTTGGGGCTGATGCCTCCATTTTGTTTCCGTGTAAAGCACCTGTTGCCAATGATCTTCACCGAGCTGAGTTCGACGTCATCTTCCAGTGACACCAATGCTTGTGTGCTGGCCGTATTTTGTGCGCGTCCACAACCTCGAAGATGGAATCGCCAAGGTCTACTTCCTCGACGAACCGTGAACGCCTACACCGCCGCCGATGGACTTGTTTGTGGTGGCCTCCTTCGTGCGTGTCCACGAGATCCCAACGACCGAGAGACATCGACAAGTACACGGACGCCATGAACCCCATCGACCTCGAAGGTGTGACGTGTACCTCGGATACGCCGAGATCTCCCCCAACCCCGAAGAGTGGTGCTCGAATACTACTTCCACTACTTCCACGACGTCGACTACTCCTTCTACAACCCGAGAACGACTACTTCCTCGACGTCGACTACTTCCTCTGCTATGACTACGTCGACTACTTCCACGACATCGACGACTTCGTCTACTTCCAATTCTTCGTCTACTTCCTCCACGTCCTGAAGACACCGGCGTTGCCCCGAAGAATCTCCTCTTTCCGGCGTCGAACACAAAGATCCTCTCCACACGTGTGCACCCCAAACCCAAACCCCTATACCTATGCCCTATTTTCTATAACATATCAACTATAATTAAAATGTCATCTATTTTGTTCATATTAAATCATTCATCTTGTTGCATTGCATATTGTGGGTGCGGGCAATAGTAATATCATCTAATAATTAAATATGCAATGAGTGGGATAATTAAATATTGTCCCGGTTCCATTTAAAATTGCATAGCTCATCTTTATATTATCTCGCCATGTTAAACCACATTTAATCTTGATGGGTAAATAAATAACGTGAACCTCCTAAATTAAATGTTGGGCTTCCGGCTCAATTTAAATTGATTTAATTGCATAAATCATAACTAATTCATTTTGACTCCAAATTTGAAAAGTAAAATATGTTTTCCAATCAAAATTCTCTAAACTTTGCAAATATCAACTTTGTTTTCTGTTTTGAATAATTTAAATTGCTGAAAACAACTATTTCTTAATTAATGCATTAAAATTGCTAATTTGATAACTTGCTCATTTTAATTCCCAATCCAACAAATAAAATATGTTTTCATACCAGAAAAATGCACTTAATCTGTTCATGCCATCCATGTTCATGTTTGCACCTTGCATGTTGCATTTGTAGTAGTGTTATGTATGTTCACCTAATAGATAAAGATGGAATGTGTTGGGGTATTTAATTTAATTGTTGCCCTATTCCATTTAATATTGCTTAACTCACCTATTTACTGTTTTTCATGCTAAACAACATTTAAATTGATGGTTAGCTAAACAACTTGAACCAATTCCTATTTCTCCGGACTCCGGTTCCAATTAAATTGCTTAAGTTGTTTCCCCTGTTGCATCTTGCCATGCCATGCATATAAAATAGGATCATGCTGGATCTTTTGCCGTAGAAGTAATTGTTGCATCCGGTGTTTGTTCGAGGTTCGTTGCTTCTTCCCGGATAGGACGTTGAGATGATGTGAGCAACGACAAGTTCTTCGGATGTACCTCTACTTGCTGGATTCCAGGCAAGTATACTCACTTGCTGCCATATGGCTGCCTTTCATCACTTGTTACCGATTCTTTCCGTTGTTCTTAGTCTAGCCTTATGATTCGATGCTTGTGTCTCGATCCTATCATATGTTACTTTGCAGCCATGATATAGCCTTCCTTCCACTTCCTATTAACTGTTGTTTGTTTCCCCTGTTGGCCCTCGTGTCGTAGTTGCATGCTTAGTGTTGTTTGCGCTCAAGTCTTGTTGTCCGTCTTATCACCTGTTTAGTTTGCTAGTTGGGTTTCAATTCAGTCAACAACATGTTAATGTTTTGGGGTAATAATAATTTGATGATAAGCCACCGGCAGGAGGCCCGGCGTGGTTTTGAGGCCTGCTAGTGTCGACCCTAATTAGGAAAAGGGTCTTGTCTACTGATCCATGATGAGCGCACTAACCGCATGTGGGAAGCGAGTATGGGCGCCCCCCCTCAATTTGACTCGATTCGCATCTCGTCCAAATCGCCACACTTAGTTCGGGCTTTCCATTTGATGCATGCATATGTAGGTGCGAACCCGAGGCCAGGGTGGAACTTTTGTAGTCGGCATTTAGGGCGGCGTGGTCTTCCAGTGCTATGAGGGTCCCCCTTTTCTTCGTGGGGGCTCGATTAGCCGCGCACGCACAACACGTGGTGCTTTGGGCTTGATGCGAAGAAGAGTTGGGTTGTGTTGAGTACCTCGCTTGGTGGGTTGATCCCCCGTCTGGCGGGTTATTCTTACGTGTACGGCCAAATTGGTGCATCCCTGCAGGGTTAAATCTTCTCGAGAAGCCGTGTTTTCCGCGGTTATGGTTGACTTGGTGAAAGTACTGGCTAACAAGTACTCAGAACAACTTACACCTAACTAATGATAACCTGACTAGTAATAGTCTTATTGACACAATAACTTGATCCATCCTTAATCCAACAGTGTGAGTATCCTTGGGTTGCTTCCTTAGTAGGGGGTAACATTGGATGGGTTTGTTTGGTGAGTAGTTGTAGTTGGTTACGATACGCTATCTTATCCCCCTCTTTTAGCCGGATGTTGTAGTGTGTTTCTGTAGTTGGTTAGTGCAGCCCGCTGTCGCTTATTTGCAATAACCCCTTCCTTTCCGTTGATCCCAAAGTATTTGTATCTTGTGATGACTGGCTACGCCGGTATCTTGTGAGTATGGGTTATCCACTTGCCAGTACTTAACCGTACTGACCCACGAATCCTTTTTCGTGGCTGCATATTCAATATTGCAGTCAACAGGTTTGAAGTCTGACGACGTTAGCTTGGGAATCCCTCCGGCTTGGCCTGGGCAGGGATTTGGACGCTCTCGGTTATCTTCAGGACTCTTAGTCCAATTTGGATCTTGTCCGTAGTCGGACGCTATGTTGTTTCTTCCGCTGTTATTTGGATCTTTGTATGGTATCAGTTGTATCCTTGGCTCGTTTGAGTCCTCTTGTATATATCTTTTCTGTTGTTGTTGTGGATTATTCGTGAACTGCTGTAATGTTATCACAAGTGGCAACCTGGAATCAGTCATTATGTGGATTTTGGCGGGAATGCTGAAATCTGCATAGTGCCCGATCTCGGGGCGTCACAAATGGTATCAGAGCATGGTTTCTGATTCCCGATATTGTTTTGATACGAATGGTTATCGAAGCAACGGGTCCGCAAAGCCTGTAGGATAATCTCGCTAACGGTCGTTGTTTCTAGAGTGTCAAAAAACTATTTCTGCTAAACTATTTTGGAAACATCTCAATAGGATTCTTGTTTTCTCCTTATCTCTATTCTATTTCTCCTCCCATCTTATTTGTTTTGGAGTCTTCCCCTTTGTCTATCTTTCAAAGTGTTAGGATCCTACGTGGGTGGACGTTTTCTGAGCCTTTAACCTAATAGGTTCGATCATCGGAAGATTCCTGGTGGAAGAACATCGTCATCAACCCGAGAAAGATTCTCTTGTTAGTGGTGTCGAGGAGATCAACTGGGAGCATTAAGAATCGATAGTCGAACTTCTTTCCTCTCCCGTGGTTGTGAGCGGATTGCGAGGGCGCAATCCCTTGTTAGTGGTGTCGTCTGTAACACCCAGGGTTTTTCACCAACTAGAATTGTTTGTCGTTTTTTTTCTTCTTCATGGCATGGCATAATGCATCATCATGTATCCAAAACGTGCAAACTAATTAATTGAAATTCATCAGCTCTTGTTTTTTTAAAAAAATTCTAGAAATTATTTGATGCCTAAATCTATTTCTATTAGCACTCCAAATCTTTTTTTTTCTTTTCTGAAAAATTATTAAAGCTCAAAAAAAAATGTTTTGTGGGGGGGAGGCAGCCGAACTGGGCCTAGCTAAGGCCCAGCCGGCCACCCCACACCCCAAACCCTAACACACCCAGGCCACACACGCTACACACGCACGCACACAGAGCCACGCACGCCACACCCAGACACAACGCACACACGCACACAACACCACGCAGCACACAACTCACGCACGCACACCAGAACACCACACACGCACTCACGCACGGTAAAAAAAAAAGGGATCGAGCGATCCCCAAACCGCAGCGACGACTGCTACTCATCTCCCTCGATCCCCCTCGCTCGCTCGTGCTCGGCCGCCAAGGGACGCACCGGCGACGCCCTCCGAGCCACTCTTCGACCTCACCTCCTCTGCCACGCCTCTCCAGCCCCGTCCACCTCCTCCGAGCCGCCGTCCCCGCCGCCTAGCTCCCGCCCCGCCGCCGGACGTCGCCATCCTCTGCCACGGCCGGCCGCCACCGGAGCTGCTGAAATCTGCATAGTGCCCGATCTCGGGGCGTCACAAAGGACACTGGTTTGATCTGAGTATGAGAAGATACCACACTTTTTCTTCACGTGTGGAAGGCTGGTTCATCTAGATAAAGGGTGTGATGGGGACAGTCAGGAGGTACAACAGTGGGGGAGTGGCTGAGGGCTTCCCCGGGGAGAAACAAGAAGCCTCAGCCGTCCCAGAGACCATCCAGATCAACTGGTAGTTACTCTAGTTGGTCAGGGGAGGGTGGTCAGGGGTCTTCTTTCAGGTCTAGCGTAAGAGACTTGCCTCCAAAACGAGGCTTGTTTAAGGATTATTCGGAGTCGGGTTCATCCCACATTGGTGGGAGGGTTAACTTGCGTGGCTCTGGAGAGGTGAATAGCCCTAGCAAAAACCTCTGTGGCTCTATATATGAAACAGGTAGGCGGCAAGAGAAGCAGCAGCAGGGCAAGGCCAAACTCCGTTCTTATGTCAGGAAGCAAAGGAAGCAGACTGCTGCTCCAAATGCTGAAAAGAAACAGCCTGATCACAACTTGGGCAGCAGGAAAAGGCGCACTAAACAAGTTTGGATGCCAAAGGAGGATGGGACTGGGGTGGCAGAGGCCCAAGGTTCGGAAGGAAAACACCAGAGGACAGGCTCAGTGTTTGACAGATTGGAAGTAAATGACGCTATATCGGCGGACCCTACAGCGCGGGGCCGCCGAGCACAATGAATCTGTTAAGACTTAACAGCCGTGGCTTGGGGTTGGGCGCGGCTGTGGGCGAAATCCGTGACCTGGTAAGGTCCAACAACCCAGCGGTGGTGTTCCTTAGCGAAACAAAACAGAAAAGAAAGTTGATGGAGCGTCTGCAGTGGAGTCTGGGCTACAGACATGGTGTGTGTGGAAGGGAAAGGAAAGGGGGGTTAGCTCTGTGGTGGAGAGATGGTATAGATGTTTCGGTTCGTCCGTGGTGCCAATACTTTATTGATGCCAAAATTACCACTGAAACAGGCACCTGGAGATTCACTGGAATCTATGGTGAACCGAGAGCAGAGCAGAGAAGCAAAACCTGGGATGCGATTCGATATCTTTGTGCACAGGATGACCTTCCTTGGATTTGCGCGGGGGATTTTAATGAGATTTTACGTCAACAAGAACAGTTGGGGATCAATGATAGGAGCGAGTCACAAATGGCAGCTTTTAGAGATTGTTTGACGGACTGCCATCTTATTGATCTCGGATACTCGGGCTATGACTACACTTGGGATAACAAAAGAGAGGGTGAGGCTAATGTTCAGTGTAGACTGGATCGTGCTACAGCTCAGAACCATTCCTCTCTATGTTTCCCTTGACATCGGTTCAACATGTGGTTACGGAAGAGTCGGATCATGCAGCCTTGTTAATAAGAGTTGCATCAATGACCGACCATAGGCCCCCTCCCTCTGGTCGTGGATTCATGTTTGAGGAGATGTGGACCAAGCATGAAACATATGAAGATATGATCCGTGATGCTTGGGAGAAAAGCAATATTCATGATTCCAAATTGAAGGGCTTGTGGCAGAGACTTCGAGATGTGTCGTGTCAGATGAAGAAGTGGAGTTTTGAAACTTTTGGGTCGGTGCGCCAGGAGTTGAAGAAACTTCGTTCTGAATTAGAAGAAGCAAAAATACGGGCACTCTCGTCGGGTACCTCACTGGAGGTTCGGGCGGTGGAGAGGAAACACGATGATCTATATGAGAAGGAAGAGACTATGTATAGGCAGCGTTCCCGTATTGATTGGCTCAAAGCGGGGAATCGAAATACTAAAAAATTTCAGAATCGTGCGTCTCACCGGAGACGCAAAAACACGGTTAAATTTCTAAAAAGAGTTAATGGGAGCATATGTGAGACGGACGAAGGGATGCAGGATATGGCCCGGTCGTTCTATAGTTCCTTATATACTACAGAGGGGGCTGATCACATGAATCGCATCCTTCAACATATTGGTGAGTTCGTCTCACCGGAGATGAATGCAAAGCTATCCGAACCAGTCTCGGATAAGGAAGTTGAAACGGCTTTGTTTCAGATGGGCCCAACAAAATCACCTGGGCCTGATGGGCTACCGGCATTGTTCTACCAGCGCCACTGGGCCACGATTAATACGGCAGTGTGTAATGCCGTTAGGGACTTCCTGGAGGGAAAAGATCATCCAGAGGATTTCAATGACACAATCTTGGTTTTAATTCCCAAGGTAAATTCACCAGAGAGTTTGGCTCAGTTTCGCCCCATTAGCCTTGTAATGTTTTGTACAAGCTGGCGTCCAAGGTACTGGCAAACCGTTTAAAGAAGAGCATCCCTATTCTAGTTTCTGAGGAGCAGAGCGCTTTTGTGCCGGGTAGATTGATCACAGACAATGTTTTTATTGCTTATGAGTGTACCCATGCAATCAGAACAAGGAAGAGGAAAACCCCACTATGTGCGGTTAAGCTAGACATGATGAAAGACTATGATCGAGTAGAGTGGATCTTCCTCCAACAGATGATGTTAAAAATGGGGTTCACTCACAGCTGGGTCGCGATGATCATGAGATGTGTCACGACTGTGAGGTTCTCTGTCAAACTGAATGGGGGTGTATCGGATTCTTTTATCCCTTCAAGAGGGCTTCTCCAAGGTGATCCAATATCCCCATATTTGTTTCTGTTTTGTGTTGAAGGTTTCTCAGCTCTTCTCAAACAAGCTCAGCATGATAATCTTCTGAGAGGGGTGAACTTTGGGGCGGCTGGGCCTCATATTACCCATCTGTTATTTGCCAATGATAGCGTGGTCTTTGTGGAAGCCACGGTGGGGAGTATGCAGACACTAAAAGGGATTTTACAAGATTATGAAGTTAGCTCTGGACAAAGGGTAAATCTCTCAAAATCGTCAATTTTCTTTGGCAATGGGTGCTCTCAAGAGGTGAAGGCTGAGTTGAAGGTACAGATTGGTATTTCCTGCGAGTCTCTCTCGGAAAAGTACCTGGGACTGCCCACGGTAGTTGGAAAATCAAAAGAAGGATGTTTTAAACATAACAGAGAGAGGTAATGGGGCAAGGTACAAGGATATAAAGGCCAGGGTTTATCAAAAGTTGGCAAGGGAGTGTTAATCAAGTCGGTGTTACAAGCTGTGATCGCAATTCTGGTGGGGTGATTCTGCGAGATAGCGCAAGGTCCACTGGGTTTCTTGGGACAGAATGTGCAGGCGTAGAGAGGAGGGAGGGCTAGGTTTCAGAGACTATGATTCTTTCAATCAAGCTCTCCTGGCCAAGCAGGCGTGGAGGATACTGATGGACCCTGAGTCGCTCTGTGCTCGGGTGCTGAGAGCAAGGTATTTTAAAAACTCTGATTTATTGAAGGCGAGTTGTCCCAAACGCGCCTCTTACACCTGGAGGAGCATCATTCATGGTCGTGATTTATTGCAAGCGGGACTGGTTTGGAGGATCGGGGCTGGAACACATATTAAGGTGGCCTCTGATAATTGGATTCCAAGAACAGGGGCCCATTTCCCGTTAGGCCGTAAGGCCGATGACTGTCCCGAGCTAATCAGTGAGTTCCTCCTACCTGATAGGGGAGGCTGGAATGAGCACAAGCTCCGCCGGTTCTTTCATGGTGTGGATGTTGCTGATATTCTAAAGACGCAGGTTGGTAGAGCAGGCTCGGAGGAAATCCAGGCCTGGAATTATACGAAAAAATGGGCAGTTCATGGTGAAATCCGCTTACCACCTGGCTGTCCAGAGGAAGAAATGCAGGACTGGTGCAGTGGAATCTTCGAGATCATGCGAGGATCATAAATTCTGGCTCGCCCTGTGTGGAGCTGAAGTCCCAAACAAAATTAAGATTCATGTTTGGCGGTTGATCGAGAATGGCTTGGCGGTGGGCAAAGAGCTCAGGTATAGGAAAATCAAAGACAATGTTGTCTGTCTAGTGTGCGGCAGAGAAGAGACCTTAATCCACCGATTCTGGTCATGTCCTCGTTCGACCGCAGCCTGGAGTTTGCTCCGTGATCTTATCGGGGCGAGTTTAGAGGCTCCTCCAACTCCACTGTCATCACATGGGGAACTTAAAATTTGGCTATTGGAATGGATTGGGAGAAATGGTATAGACCAAGTGGCTTAGTTCATGCAATTGTTGTACAACCTTTGGTTGGCTAGGAATGATGCGAGGGAATCGCTAAGAACTGAAGACCCGACAGCAATAGCGCACAGGACAGTGGCAGCGGTAGAGGAATGGCTAAATCTGAAGGATAGCCGTCCGCTTCCCTCTGTCAAACCGGTGGAGCGCTGGCTTTTACCGGAATGGGGATGGTGCAAGGCAAATGCAGATGCGGCATTCCGCGCCGATAGCTGTACAGGAGGGGGAGATGTAGTTATCAGAGATCACCAAGGTGCTTTCGTTGCAGGCAAGGCCCTTTTCTTTCCCCATGTTACAGATGCAGAAGGTGCAGAGCTGCTGGCGTGCCGACGGGCTGTTCTTCTATCAAAGGAATTGCAAGTGTCCAAGGTGATTCTGGAAATGGACAATCGGAATGCAGCGATGAAGATTCTCAAGGAGGACAAGGACCGATCTGTTCACGGTCCGTTGATAGATGAAATCAAGTCCCTCTTAAGAAGCTTTGTAGAGTTCATGGTTTCGGCGATTAGGCGAACGGCGAATGAAGCTGCTCATGTTTTAGCAAAAGAAGGATGCGTGAATAATGTGTGCAATGTGTGGAGGTCTGTTCCACCTTTGGTTATTGTAAACAGGATGAACCAGGACCTGGAGTCGGAGTAATATAAATCGCAGCATTAAATCTCAAAAAAAAAAGGAGACGGCATACCCTGATTAGAACGTGGGAAGCGTGTACGCAAAGGGAAGTGTGGGTGGAGGTGACACGGTAGTTTACCCAAACTCAGGTTAGCCGGTAGCGGCTTCCTACTTCCTGCAAAGTTTACTATAAGGGCAAACATCGTGTAGAGATTACAATGTCGTTGTTCCCTTAGGGTTTCTCTCGAACGCCTTTATATAGACAGCCGAACCCGACTTACAAGGTAAAATCTTAGTCGACCAGCTAGTTAATCTAACTATAGACTGCTTCCTCATTCGGTTCCTTCTCCAAGTCAGAGTCCTTCTAGGCCTCCGTCTTCCATATGCCTGACTACCTTGTGGTTCAATCCGCTGGGCTGTCATGCAAGGCCTCCTGCCTTGCCACCGCTTGAGCCACCCTGGCATTCCGAGTTTGGGCCACGCCGGCCGATAACACGTCCGACATACCTACAACAGTAGCCCCTAGAGAGATTTAAGTTCTCGAGTTCCTATCTTATGGAGTTCATGTCTTCTGATAACACCGAATTTAAGGAGAAATTCTGAGCTTGAAGATTTCCCTGGCTTAATGTCGTTCGTCTTCAAAGATGGCGATCGCAGCTCCATCCCTTAAGCTGAAATCACCCTCATATGTCTTCATCAAAGAGAATCTTCTCGTCCTCAGTGCGAAATGACATCTGACCAGCGTGTTGTCCATCATAGGTGGGTCTTGCAGTTTGAATGTTGCCCAGAAACAGAAAGAGATCGGCGTAGTGCGCTTTTCACGTGTGAATCAAAGCGTCGTGGTGCCATTGCAGTAACTTCACACCGCGTGGCATCCATCTAGCGCTTCGCCAACAGGCGGCACGAATCTCCGTACTAGAATAAATATGCGGCGAGCCTTTCTTCCCCTTTTCATCACTCAGATTCACCGCGCCTCCATCCCTCCATAGCTCCAGTCACCCCGAGCCAACTCCTGCGAACAAAATCGTGCACCTTACCTTCCCGACGACCGCTATGTTGACGGACAAGACCATCCCGGCGGTGTCGCACCCACCGGCACGACCGCAGAGGAGAATCTCTCCGTCACCGCTACCTCGTCTTCTCCGGACCCAGGCGCCGCTCTTGGCGGTGGAGAACCTGTTGCCTCCGCCGCTACCCTCGATGTTGTGGCGGCGAGTGATACGTCCCAAACTTATCTATATTTTTTATGCTCCATGCTTGTTTTGTTTATGTTATTGCATGTTTTCTACATGTTTTACTTTCTTTTCCGGATGTTTTCATGAACTAACCTATTAATAAGATGCCCAGAGCCAGTTTCTATTTTCTGTTGTATTTGTATTTCAGAAAAGCTCTGAAGAAAATATTCGCCAAATGTCCTAAAAAAATACGGGATTTATTTTTTGTCCGGAATGAAGACGGAGTCCAAGGAGAGCCGGAGAGGGGCCAGGGGTGGCAAAGTGACCCCCGGTGCGGGTCAACCCAAGGTCGCGCCTGATGGGCCCCCCACCACCCTGAGCACCGCCTCACGCTGCCTCTTTTCCTATAAAATCACATTAACCCTAAAAACGTCGGGGACGAAGAAATTTTCCATGGAACAGATACAGAGGCGCCATCACCTTAAAAGTCCAATCTAGGTCTTCTGGAGTTCTTCTCCCGCACCCTGCCGGAGAGGGGGTCTTCACCGGAGGCCTCTACATCGCCATGATTGCCTCCGGACAAACATGTGAGTAGTTTATCTCGAAACTACGGGTCCATAGCAGTAGCTATATTGTGGTCTCTCCTCCTTGTGCGTCCATGTTTAGATCTTGTGAGCTTCCCTACATGATCAAGATCACCGTTACGTAATTGCTACATGTTTTGTTTGCTGGGATCCGATGAACCATTGAAATTATGATCACTTTGTTCATGTCTTTTTGAGTGATCTACTTATATCTTTAGAGTGTTTTAATCTTGTCTTACAATGCTCTCTGGTGTGTATGATTTCCTTTGCCAAGTTACTGTATGCACCTCCAAGAGAGGGTTTCTATGCTAGATAGTGGGTTCATGCCTCCCTTAACCAATGCCCAAGTGACAATGTTAGAACCCGTGAACTATATTTTGTCATAATAGTATTGTCATACGCTCATGATTTGTCAATTGCCCAGCTGGATTTTTTTCACCAAGCATGTTTATTGTTCTTAGGAGAGACACCACTAGTGAAACTATGGCCCTCGGTCCTATTTTCCTCATTGATTCCAACCTCGTTTACTTGCTTTCATCATTATTTGCTCGTTGTTCCGTTTCCGTTTAATATTCTCCAACCATCTGATACAATTAATTCTCTAGCTTTCAACTAGACAGGAAGATTGACAACTTTCTCGGAAAGTTGGGAGCAAGAGAGGTTTTGTGTGTGTGTGCGTGTCCATGTTTGTTGAAGCGCCAGACAACAAACAACCTACTGAGAGACTTTGAAGTCCTACTAGATTGATAACCCTGGTTCCATAACTGGGTGAATCGTTGTTATCTACATCATACCTTCCTCTTGGGGTTTCCCAACGGGTGTGTGATTACACCAACAAGCAATATTTTTCTGGTGTCGTTGCCGGTGATTTCGAAGTCATCCGAAGTAAGAAGTCCCTCATCAACGCCAACCTTTTTTGGCGTCGTTGCTGGGGACTTCAAGATTTTAGAGGGGGGTTACACACTTCTACTTTATCTCTTTTGTTTTGTTCTTACTTAGTTTACTTTTTTTTATCTTTGTTTCTCTTATATCGAAAATATAAAAAAATAGTTCTCTAGTTTCTAGTATTTTACTTGCTTTGTTAGTATTGTCTTGTTTTGTGTTGCAAGAATGGGTACCAATGATACCACCAAGCTTTGTGACTTTACCAGCACCAATATTAATGATTTCATATGCACATATATTGCTCCACCCGCTACTACAGCAGAATTCTATAAGATAAAACCAGTTGTGTTGAATCTTGTCATGAAAGAACAATTTTCCGGTATTGGAGAAGATGTTGCCTCTCATTTAAATAACTTTGTTGAGTTATGTGATATGCAAAAGTATAAAGAGGTAGATGGTGACATTGTGAAACTAAGGCTATTCCCTTTCTCATTAAGAGGAAGAGCTAAGGAGTGGTTATTGTCTTTGCCTAAAAATAGTATTGATTCTTCGACTAAATGCAAAGATGATTTTATTGGGAAGTATTATCCACCTCCAAAAATTATACAACTGAGGAGTAACATTATGAACTTTAGAAAGAATGATAATGAGCATGTTTCTCAAGCTTGGGAAAGAATGAAACCATGGTAAAGAATTGTCCCACACACGAATTAACAACGTGGATGGCTCTCCAAACTTTATATGCAGGATTAAATTTTTCTTCGAGGAATTTATTGGATTTAGCTGCGAGAGTAACCTTTATGAATCTCACATTAGGTGCATCAAATAAGTTATTGGATGATTTGGTGACAAACTATTCTCAATGGCACACAGAAAGGTCTCTAACAGGTAAAAGGTAAATTCTTCTTTTTTCGAAGCTTATGATAGTAGGAAAGGCTCCTACTGTCTTAATAAATTAATATGAAAGGAAGACGGTTACATATTTACATCAAAGGTCCAACTAAAATAAACTATAAGGAACTAGTAAAAGAGTTTATGAAAGAGTGTTTATCCTCATTGGTCCTATGAACCAGGAGTGAAAATCCTCTTTAAATCTAGCAATCCAGGAAAGCAGCTCAGGTTTGACCCCCATTGAAGCGCCAATTATTTATCTCCTTCTAAATATTCCATGCAGCCACAACAAAAACCTCCATAAAGGTTGCTTCCAATGTGATCTGGCAGCATCTATTAATTGGAATCTATCAGGCTGAGGAGTAGTGGTGAAATGCATTCCAATATGGGACCAACAGGAAATACTGAACTAGTAGTAAAATAATAAGTGTTCTAGGGTTCTTCCATCTGACTCGAGAAAATAGAACATAAATGATCTGAGTTCACCTTATAATTCCTTCTCTTCAGCATGTTTTTGGTGTTTAACCTGTATGATAATAACAACCAGCAAACGTATTTAATCTTTGGGATTCATTTATATTTCAATATCCAAGAAAATGCCTCATGAGGAAAGAAATCCTTAAAGCAGAACTGATAGAACTGGGAGGCAGTGAACTTGTCGGATCCCCAACAGTAACTCCACTTGTCATGTCGGCCCTCAGGCAGATTAATATTAGTGGAAGTTATTTAAATCTATCTAATCTCTTCTGGAGCTTGAGGGACAAGGGTAAATGAAAATTTGCTGCGAGAGAATCAGGAGATAAAAAGGTTCTAGCTGAAATTTCCTCATTCAAGGCAAATAAAAAGGCTCTAGGAAATAAAACTGCCGCCATGTCTCCTCCCCAATTATCCTTCCAGAAAAGCACAGAATTTCTAGACATGATTTTGCATGAAGAATTACCTCTGAAAACTAGCATGAGCTTAGAAATGTCTCTCCACCAGAATGATCCACGTGCATCAAAGGCATGTGGAATTTTCTAAGCATTATATGAGCTCCAAACCAGTTGAACCCAATGGATATCTACCTTGTTATAGAATTTATCCAAATATTTAAGGAGAAGAGCTTCATTTTGGAATTTTAGATTTAGCACACCTACCCCTCCATTTTATTTTGGCCTACAAACTTTATCCCAAGAAAGCAAGGAGTTGCAATGCCCCCCATAATCCTTTTTTTATTCCAAAGACAATGTCTCCTTATTTTATCAATATGCTCTATGATCTTTGTAGGCATCTTAAGAGAGCACATTGTAAATGTGTCCACAGAAGTGAGAAGGGAATTAATCACATTAATACTTCCACTATAAGACATCCTCATATAATTGGCTATGAGAATTCTCTCAATTATGTCAACTGGTGGCATTAGGTCAATAACAAAAGGCTTGGTTGTTCCCAATGGAAGACCAAGATATGTGAATGGTAAACTACCAAAATCACAGCCAAGCATAGATGTTGTTTCATGTGCTCTTTCTCAACTCATATTTAGTGGAATCAACATAGATTTACCATAATTGATCTCTTCTTTGGGTGATAAAATTTATATGATTGCTTCTTTTCTTGCTAAACAAGTGCCATTCGTGCTAGAAGAAAAGGAGAAGAAGCTTCTGAAATTTCTGCTAAAAGAGAGTCTGTTGAAATTTGCACCATCCAACCTTTTGAAGAACTTAAAACTTTCAGTACTCATGAGCATGCTAATGATCCTAAACATGCTAAAGTTCAAACAAAGGGGATTGGAGAGGTCAATACATTAGGTAGAAGGAGTCCCCAAATTTTGGAGAGTGTGAATCTTTCTAGTGAGAAAATTATTGAAAGTGGGTTTGATGATAATATGACTTTAGGAGAAACGCTTCCAATTATATTTGAGAATGATAAAATTGATTTTGATAATTTTATCCTCTCTAATGTTATAAAGTTAGTACACAAAATGGCCAAAGATCCTAATGCTAGTAAGTTAAATATTACTTTCACTAAACATATCACTAATGCTCTTATTGAAGCTAGAGAAGAAAGTCTCAAAATTGAAGCCTCTATTCCTAAAAAAAAATACAAGATGGTTGGGATACTACTATTGTAATAAGAGTTAATGATTTTGATTGCAATGCTTTATATGATCTTGGTTCTAGTTCTTCCATTATGCCAAAAAATTATATGATATGCTTGTTTTGGAGCCTATCGATGCTAGTTTTTTTTGGAATCCATCTTATTGATTCCACCGTTAAGAGACCTTCGGTAAGGATTGATGGTGTTCTTATTATTGTTAATGATAATTATGTTCCCGTTGATTTTCTTGTTTTGGATATTGAATGCAATGCTTCTTGTGCTATTATTTTGGGAAGACCTTTTCCTCGCACCGTTGATGTTGTGATTGATATGAAAGATGGGATTATAAGATTTCAATTTGCCCTCAAGAAGGGCATGGAACATTTCCCTAGAAATATAATTAAGTTACCTTTTGAGTCCATTGTGAGGGCTAGCTATGATTCTATTGATAATACTTGATTATTGCTCTTTGCCTAGCTGAAAGGTGTTTCAAAAAAGCGCTTATGGAGGCAACCCACTTTGTTTTCTATTATTGTATTTTTTTTCTTTTGCTTTGTGTGAGTCTTTGAGGTTTCTACACCTATAACAACCAATCTTTATCCTTTTTATTTCGTTTTTGTGCCAATAATAATCTCTATTTGAGAGGAAGTGCAACTTGTTGCACGCCCAGATTTTTGTGCCTCACCAAAAAAAAATTATCTCTCAGCCAGATTGCGATAAAATCCTAAAACAAATCATGTTGTTTCTCCAGGTTGTTGTCTAACTTCCATTAGTGGACCATTTTTTTATTTTAGCTTCGTAAGTGCCTCTAAAAAATCAAATTTACATTCAGTTCTGTTTTGAAAAATTTCTACCTTTGTTTGCATTAGCCTCTTTATCATTTTCTTTTTTGTGTTCTCTTGGGGTGAGGGCTTTAAAAGAAGTTGTGACAGTATCGAATGTTTGAATTGAGTACTTGTCTTGTGTTGAAACTAAACCAAGTGGATTTATATATTTGATGCACAAACCCCGCTAATGAAGATTGTGAGAAGTTTTGTGTGAAGGAAGTTTTCAAGTGAAAGGAGATGAGGATGATATTAGAAGATGAAGGATGGACAAAAGCTCAAATTTGGGGATGCCCATGTCACCCCCAATAAATATCCATGAAGTACAAGCGTCAAAGCTTGGGGTGCCCAAGACATCCCCTTATTCATCAACAAAAAATTAGGTCATCTTTCAAGACACTATATTTTTATCGCTTCACATATTATGTGTTATTCTTGGAGCGTCTTTTTATTTTTCTTCCAGTTTTTTTTCTTGTTGGTCATAATTGGTTGTATCCTAGCATTCTTTGTTGGAGAGAAACACACTCTATTGTTATTGTATAGAACATTATAGTTTTCGCTCTTAATGCTTTGTGAGTGTTCAGTTTTTGCTACTACTGTTATTAGCTCTTGTTTTTCTTGCTTATTTTCTTTAGAGATTGTTTGGTTTCTATATTTAGATATGATTAGCTCTCTGGTCTTTATTGAATATATTTTTTAGAGAGTTGTTTCAAGTTGCTTGGTGATTGATTGGACTAAAAATTATCATGCATGTGGTAGTGGTATGAGAAGAAACTTCATAATCTTGTAGATCATTAAATTGTTTCACTTGAATCATTGCTGGAGTTTTGAGGTATTAATATGATTAATGATTAAACTTGATGGTTTAGCAAAGTAAAAAACTTTAGTGGTTAGTCTAAAAGCTTGAAACCGTGCCACACTCGAATAATCAGTTGATATCATGGTCTTATTTGGCTTTCATCGTGGATGTAAACGATGGTAGTTTTTGTTATGCGCTACGGTCGGGGTAGCTAACAGGCAGGGGCGGATCCAGGATTTGAGTATAGGGGAGACTGGGGCAACGAAGATACTAACCGCAAAAAATATGTTCATTCCTAAGTATTAAACCAATAGCAAACTAGGAAAATTTATGTTCTGTAATAAAACAAACTTTAATTCCACTAGTTTATATGTATATCTATCCCCACATGGCCGCTCAAAAAAAGTTCATAATCTATACAACGTTGAAGTTGAACGTTGCATTTATTTCCTTCCTAGTTCATTTACATTTTCTGGTGTTAGAGTGAGGTTCAAACAAATGGCTTGAGATCTTATTTGTGGTGTCTTTCTCTTCATGATTCATAAAGTTCTTGTTAAAACAAAATAAATATATAATTTTCAAATGATCAAACAAAATATTGTAACTGGTAGTTTGTGAATTACGGTATACCTTATGGCTTGGGGTTAGGTTGATGGGTGAGCCTCACAATGAGATCGGATAGGCGGAGAAATTAGGCAATCCGCAGATGACGACCAGCAGGCAGCAGACGCTCGTTCGCCGGTCAGGAAGTCTTTGATGCTGGTGCTCGGCGCAGTAGCTTGAAGGCTGTAGCGGCACCTTGGTCAGTCAGGTAACTACGGTGCTCGTTGCTCGATGAAGCCCTAGGCCCTAGCTAGCCTTGGCGGCGATGACAATGATCGAGGATGGAGTCGAACAACGGAATGAACGAAGAGTGTGTTAGATTGATGGATTGTTAGATCGATAGACTAGGGCCGTCAAAACAATATACGTGGTAATCACAAAGGACAATCCAGTCCACTCGTATAATGTCATGTGGGCTATTAGTTTTGGGCTTGGTGGTTGAGCACGTTCAGTGCGTATAGATTAGGCCTATGTGTTCGTTGATTTTCGGATACTAATTAGTAGTATTAGATATCAAATTAGCACAGGTCCCCGATACATATTGTTGAGGGGGGCGATTGATGGGGGGGCCTGGACCCTGCTCGCCCCCCCCCTTGGATCCGCCACTTCTAACAGAGACTTGTCACTGCCATGGACCCTCTTGGAGTTATATTCATTTTGCCTTGTAAGATCATATGCTAGTTTTTATTTTTAGACTTGTCAGTTATTTTTTATTCAAATTAAGTTGTGGTTTTCTGGCACTTCCACTAACTATATTTGCAAGCCTCTTCGGTGTTGTGCATTACCCTTTCTCACATTTAGAGCAGGTGCACACTTCACCAGTACATCCAAACCCCATGGGAGGACTTCATCATGTTCTCTTATACATAGGCCCATATATCTTTCTCAAAACAACCACCATACCTACCCACCACGACATTTCCGTAGCCGTTCCGAGATATATTCCATGCAACATCCATTTACATTATGTTACTTGATGACGTACTTCATTGTTATATTTAGTTTGATACATCATATATAGTTTCATTATGAGTAATGAGTACTAAAAGTGTGACGGTTCATTGTAATATAGAATGTTGCCCCTACTGGTGAGGATTTAAAAGAGTCCAAAGAGACAACCAAAAAAGAATCCAAAGTGGCCATAAAAAGATCCCAAAGAGGACAAATGAGAGAAAATATAAAAGAGCCATGAAGGCCAACAAAAATAATATAAAAAAAGAGAAAGGAGGCATCATTACTATCCTTTATTCCACACTTGTGCTTATGTTTAGCACCTATAATTTAGTTTAGAGAGAGTTTTCATATTATTACTTGCATAACTATGTGGGGATCCTTACATTATAGAACTTGGCTTGTATATTCCAATGATGAGCCACCTAAAAAATGCTCTAGGTCTTCATGATCAATCAAGTTGGATGTACCCCTGCTAGTTCTATTGCAGAGCTTTCATACACTTATAGTTGTATGTGCATCCGTTGCAATCACTACTCCTTGCACAACTTCTATTATAAGACTTCCTCTTATATAATGATCACTTTCAGCTGTGTGAGACTTTCTTCCATTGACCATCCAAACCTCCCATAATGTTCTCTTAGCCATAATATCCTGGTGCTAGGAACCAATGCTAAATGCTTACTCTTTTAAAGTGCGCAAATAATACGATGATCTTCTACTTTTTGGTATCCCTTGGCTTGATCCTGACCAAAAATACTGTGGGTGTTTGATGCTCTGAATGATTTTATTATTGTTCTTGACACTTAAATCATCTTTAATATACTTTGCATGGATAATGGTCTTTTTTAGTATTGATTCATTAATAGTTCTTACTTTCATGTTTCAAAGAGTCTAGACATTACTCATTTGGTGTCAACTATAAATTTCAGCTTTTGTTCATTTGATCTTCGTTTGCATGCTTTACATTACTACTTGATCAAGATTGTGTTGGTAGCATGTCACCTCAAAAGTGACTTTGTTATCACTTACCAACTCGAGGACAAGAAGGAGTTAAGCTTGGGGATGCTGATACGTCTCAAACGTATCTATAATTTTTTATGTTCCATGATTGTTTTCTTTATGTTATTGCATATTTTGTACATGTTTTATTTTGTTTTTCGGATGATTTTATGGACTAACCTATTAACAAAATTCCTAGAGCTAGTTTCTATTTTCTGCTATTTTTATAATTCAGAAAATTTTCGAAGAAAATATTCGCCAAATGTCCTGAAAATTTACGACATTTATTTTTTGCCCGGAACAAAGACGAAGTATAAAAGGAGAGTCGAAGAGGGGCAAGGGGGTGACCAGGTGACCCCCAGGTGCAGGTCCACCCTAGGTCGTGCCCGGTGGGATCCCTTACCACCCTGGGCACCGCCTCATGCCGCCTCTTTGCCTATAAAATCACATTAACCCTAAAAACATCGGGGACGGAGAAATTTTCCATGAAACAGATGCAGAGGCGCCATCACCTCGAAAGTTCGATCTAGGGATTCTGGAGTCTTGCTCCGGCACTCTGCCGGAGAGGGGGTCGTCACCAGAGTCCTCTACATCGCCATGATTGCCTCCGAACAGATGCATGAGTAGTTCATCTCGGGACTATGGGTCCATAGCATTAGCTAGACGGTATTCTCTCCTCCTTGTGCATCAATATTTATATCTTGTGAACTGCACTACATGATCAAGATCACCGTTATGTAATTACTACATGTTGTGTTTGCTGGGCCGATGAACCATTGAAATTATAATCACTTTGTTTATGTCTTTTGTGTGCTTCACTTATATCTTTAGAGTGTTAATCTTGTCTTGCAATGCTCTTTGGTGTGTATGATTTTCTTGGTCAAGTTATTGTATGCACCTCCAAGAGAGTGTTTATATGCTAGATAGTGGGTTGATGCCTCCCTTAACCAACGCCCGAGTGACAGAAATATGTAGGAGGGGGATGTGTTGTTGCCACTAGGGAGAAAACAACGGTGTTCCTGTCTATGGATGAGGATTATTGCTTACATTATGTATTGTTCTTATTGCATGTTTCTGTTGCACACAATCAATCACTTCATTGCTGCAACTTTTAATTCTAGCGAGATTTCATGGATTCAGTCTCAAGGTGGACTCTTAGAAGTAGATGTTGTTGGATGGCGATCTATTTACCTTGACGTAATGCCTACAATGTTAGAACCCGTGAACTATATTTTTTAATAATATTGTTGTCATACTTTCATGATTTGTCAATTGTCCAGCTGTAATTTGTTCACCTAGTGACAAAGGGATGGACCCTAGGCCTGTCGGATGAGCCTACCCGGTCTCAGGCCCACGGTCCAAGCTCTAAAGGAGGCTCCACGGATTACTCTAGAAGGCCCAATTAAAGCCCATCCACAAAGCCTTGCGGGTCAAGATAGGAAACTTGTAACCAACTCTAGGTTAGGGTTCGAGTCCTCTCCGAGTACGGTTTGAGACCTGGCCACATATATAAGGCCAGGAGAACCGCAGGGAGAGGGACCAAGCAATACCACATCACCAAGCCTTGAGATCGAGATCGTACTCTCGACTTGAGCAACCCCCCATTGTAACCGATCTACTCTTTAATACAGATCGACAGAGGCAGGAGTAAGGGTTTTACCTCTACGAGGGCCCTGAACCTGGGTAAATCGTGCCCCCTGTCTAGCCGACGATTGTCACCAGCGCCTACATGTTCTCCTAATCGAAACCCTATGGGTTCACCCGAGGGACTTGTTGAGATGCATATTCGACAATTGGCGCCATCTGTGGGAACGGCGGGCGCTGGATCTCCGGCATCTTCGGCTTCATCGACAACCAACTCACGCTGGAACCCTAGGACTTCGACTTCAACCAATCCGATCCTAATCGGGTCGGTCATCGTCGCTCCTCACTCGCCGGAATCACGCTAGGTATTTAGCAACTTGGAGAAGAGCATCACGCTGACGTTCGGAAGCTTCCAGTTCTACACCAACAAAGACGGAATTCTGCGCTTCCCCGAGAAAATCGATTTGGAATGATCGGAATCTGGGTCAATCTCTAGCCCGGAAGCTGTCGACTCACGACCCCACTACGCGGATCGTTGATGGCTAGGTTGAGACTCCAAGTGCAGAGTGTGTAGCTAGTGGCAAGCCTTCTTCCCCACGAGGGTGACTCGAGGGTTTATATCGAACTCTTGGGGAGCCAGTATTTCAGCAGTTGTCTTCCAAGCTTCCTCCAGGATCCTGCAAACAAGTAGAGAATTTTGTGCCCTCAACCTCACCAAGTGGTTGTCAAGCACAAGGTGTGAGACTTCTAAATTGCAATGCAAAACTGAAAGTAAATGTGCAATAATTAAATCTACTACTAAATGCAAATGAGAAAATAAATATGCAATGGATTGTTTTTGTATTTTTGTGATGCAAGTGGTGATGGAGATAATGTAAATTAGTAAAGTAAAGTGCAAGTAAAGTAAATTGCAGCAAAGTAACTAGAGTGTTTTCTTATATTTAAAATAGGACCGGGGTTCATGGTTTCACACTTGCATTCTCTCAAATAAAGTGGTAGACGGTGGACATAAAGGATTACATGTGAGATTACAATAACATGTTTAACATTGAGTACTTTCATATGGGCATCACATCCTAGCACAGACATCTCTACGGTCATATTGATCCCTCTTATACTCCACCAAGATGCGAAATAAATCATAACACCTCGATAATTAAGGAAAAACCAGAGTATAGCTTTAAGCAATGTGACATGAAGTTGAAGTAAGAACTTGCTAAATCTAGTCATGGAGATTGATTAGTGTCACTTCAAATCCCCGGTAACAAGGTACTCCTTTTTATCCCTAGTGAGGTAACTAAGAAAGGTTTAACAAAACCTAAGTGGGTCGCTGAACTTCTGTCACTTTCACAGCACTAGCCACCCCCCGTTACTCCAACTAATGCACCCATCACCCTACACACGCTCTCAAGAACTAGATTGATCAAAGCTAGCAAATAAGAACGGGGTACATAAGATACATCTACTCAAATAACTCAAGAGAAACAATTGCAATCTCAGATTCAATAACTCATAGAAAAGATCCACCACATAGGAATTACAATGGTGCCCGTAATCATGTGAGGCATCTCATACGGATCTAATTAGTGAAGCACATAGAGAGAGAGATACAAGTGCTACTTCCACAAACCCATAGCCCTGGGGTGGACTACTCCCTCTTCATGGAGATGTCGATGGAGATGACGTTCGAGGGGTAGGAGATCACACCGGCGGCGCCCCGCTGGAGTTTTCCCCCTCCAATCTAGAACTTCTGGTCTCTGTTTCGGTGTTTCGGCGGCGCTCCCCTCCGTAATGGTACGGGGGACCCTTTTTATAGTCGGTTTTAGGTCAAGACGGAGTCGGTAAGTCGAAGATGGAAGGAATTGGGGCCACAGGGGCCAAAAGGGGGCCTCTCACGCGGCCAAGGAATCTAGCCGCGTGGAGGGTCCTCTTTTGGGCCTCCTTGCCCAATTCTCGTGGATCCTTCGCCCGCAAGTCTTCTCCTTCCAAGAAAATGACCCCCGCAGATTTTCAGGTGATTTCGCGGAAGTTTGCCCCCTGAAACGTCAAAAATATAGAAAACGGGGTTTCTGACAGGCAGGGTTAATTCCATAAAAGTTGGGGGACTTTGTAATTTAACCCCAAAATACTATAAAACATTGAATTATACCCTTATATGATGCAATATGTAATAGAAAACCATGTGAAAATATGCAAAATTCATCTATGCATTTTACATGCATCAACATCCCCAAGCTTAACCCATGCTCGTCCTCGAGTATGAAGGTGATAAAACTAAGATGGGTTTTGCATATTGAAACAATCATGGGATATAAAGGAGGATTATTCATGCTACATATAATCAAATGATTAATACTGGAAATGAGTAGCAATATACAATTCATGTTGTAAGAAATATCAAATATGCAAGCAAAGATGCTTCATGAAACTTCACAAAGTGTATAATGAAATAAAAGCACTATGGACCAAATGCATACACAAAATGAAAAATAAAATCCTATATTGGTCAAAGAATAGCATAATGGAGAATAGAAAATATGGTGGACACTTTGGAGAAAATTGAGTAGAGGTAAAACATGATCAAGTCTTATTTAGCCTCTAAATTATTCAACTAAAATTACTAATTGAAATGTGGTATCCATTGATCTAGGACTCTCATTGCCCCTTTATCACTAGCATCTTAAAATTGTGAGTATTGAAGTAATGAGAATGACAAGGTGGTTGAAAGCCTCATGCCCCGTAAGTGTGAAAACCTACTCCATGATTACTCAACTTAAGATTCATAATAAGCTTTGTACAATCATAATAAGTATTAATGACATCATAGAGAACCGCAAAGAGGTACCTCTTGCCCCATGACATGGAAACAAGCCCATGTTACAATGACAATATGAACAAACGGAGTAGACTCATCATCCTTTTTATTTTCATTCACTATTATGCATAGCTTCTTATTTTATTATAGGATGTGTTGTAGAGTCACTCAAGATGTAAGTAAATTTCCACCATGATAAAGCATGGCTTGGGTTAGCGGCCCAATGCGTTTCTCTAGTCATATAGATACTTACTCATCAAAACTTACTATTCCTCTATTTCATTTCGGCATGACAGGAGTCCAAAAACAAAAGTACATGATATCAACCAAATGTAAATTTTTTGCGCAATGTTGAAAGTTTTCCGGTGATACACGTTTATAGCTAGCTCCCAACCACACACTTGTCAAACGCAAAACTTGTGGCTCCCATTATTGGGTCATGTTTATTAGATGCATAAAAAGTAAAGTGTGCCTTCAAAAGTTCGTGAGAGTCCTATCCCAAGTTCAACCCATGACAATTAATAAAGTGAATATATTAATTTAGAACATAAAAAACACAATAACATGGTGAACATACTCGGAAGAGCAATGAAGCGAATGGGAAGATATGGTGGACTCACTGGAAATACTTGGCTAAGGAGTGTTGGAAACAAGTTTTTACTTGTTCGAATTTTTAAATTTTTGGGCTAGCAAGAGGGATATAGTTGACCAGCTACTATGCATGCATATGTCCATAGAACTACTCATTTCATGACAAACTAAATAAACCAGCAATTAACATCAAGAACATGAATAAGAGATAGCTCAAGACAACATTACTGCAAATTTCTACACATAAAAAGCCTATAAATCATGCAAACATATGTAGCTCTTCAAATCAACCATGGCATCCCTATTCCAAGTCATAACACTAGCATCCAATAAATTCCAACCCCAAACTCCAGTAGCTCAATCTCATATAAAATGATGGTGGTGGTCTTATCAAAACAAAAATAAAAACAAAAACTAGACGCTTCAAGTCTCTACGATAAATGCTTTGCTTAGAAAAACAGAAAGTAGACGTGTGCTAACCAAAAGAGCGTAGCTCCAGTGGGGTGTTCATCACATCCCCAATCTTATGGCTTTCACTATTCTTGGATGTCTTGAGGCGCAGCTCCTCTATTCCCTGTGAAAAAAACTTCACAAAACATGTTTCTCCCATTCTTTTTCTGTGGGGTGAGATTAGCAAGGACAAACAAATCACATGCTTGCTGTGAAAAAATCCAAATAAAATGCTCCAGAAGATAGAAAATAAGTTTCATTATGTTGTATGTTCACTCTCTTGCTTGAAAGAATCATGGAAATTCGATTCCCAAGCCCAAAGAGTGCATAAAACAAAAGAAGGCAGAATCTGTCCAGAAAAGCAGCAGCAGCAAAACGAACGTTTTTTCCCTAATCTAGACTCGTCAAAAAATTAAGCCAATTTTTGTGCTGACAGAGGATGAAAAGTTTCAGAACATACTGAAAAATTAGATCAATCCTACATACCAATAAAAAACGTAAAATCATACGGTGAGCAGACTCGTGCTGAAACAGAAATTTCATGCACTAGGATAGCAACTTATAAGTCCAAATGGGTTTGACTTGAATCTTTATTGAAAACTCCAGAATTAAAACAAAAAAATAATCTCTTGAGACAGCAAGAGGACACTAGTAAAATACAAACAAAAACAACCGGGTTGCCTCCCGTAAAGCGCTTTCTTTATAGCCATATAGCTATGCTTTACTTACTTGATAATCAAGAGGGATAAAGCTCATGAGGAAGCTTGTTCTTCAGCGTGCCCCTATTCCTTGGGAAGTGCTCCATGCTTTTCTTGTGAGGGAACTGAAACTTGACATTCCCTTCCTTGGAGTCTATGATTGCACCTGTAGTACGAAGAAAAGGTCTACCCAAAATAATAGGACTAGGTGATTTATCCCCCATATCCATAATAACGAAATCAACGGGTACAAAAGTCATGTGCAATTCAATCATAACATCTTTTACTTGTCCTACAGCATGTTTAGTAGAGTTATCAGCAAGGACAAATTCACTTGAGCACTTTTCTAAATTTTCTAGTTCTAGCAATTCATATAATTCTTTAGAGAGTACCGATACACTAGAACCTAGATCTAACATAGCATGGTGAATTTCTTTTCCAATTGAAACTAGCACCTTGGGGATCCATGCATCCCCAAGCTTAGGAGGTATAATGGCCTCATTCTTGTACCTAGAAATTTTCTCTTGCAAGACATGATTAGCAATATAAGATCCAAAGCCAGGTTGATTAACATTTATAGTGGGATCACTAGCAAATTTTTGTAGAGTAGCAATAAGTTCTTGCAAGATACTTTTTTCTAAATCAAGCAATGGATCCTTAATTTCAGTAAGCATAATAATTTCCTCTACTTTACTCTCTGATTTAGCTAGCATGCTTGATTCATTAGGACTAATTTCATCTTTGCTAGCAAGATAAGACATATATGGAAGTTAATATTCAGGGTACTTCACTATTTCATTCAAAGTTTCTTCTAAGCTAGCAGGGACATGCTCACTTGTATTCTCAGCAATATGATCAATATTTTCAATAATAGGAGCAGCAATAGTAATAGAATTCATTCCTACACTAGGTTGTGCTTGTGGCTTTCCTGCTGACATGCTTAATAGAGTTGCTTGATATCAGCTAATTTTGACAATGCTTTATCTAAATTCGAAGATTGAAGTTGTAATCCTTCAATATCACTACTAATAGATGCAATAGACTTATTTAACTCATGTATCATAGCATTGTGACTAGCAACTTGTTCCATAAGCAATTTATTAGATTCAGAAATTTCACTAGAAGGCTTCCACTTATTTTCATTAGCATTAGGATATGGAACAAAAGGTTTATTTGGCACATAAGGAGGTTTACTATATGAATTGTAAGCATTACCAAAACCATTGCTACCATAATTCCTAACAAAATTAACATCCACACTTTCAGAATTACTACCAACTAGCTCCTGCAAAGGCACATTCTCCATATTTTGTTTATTAATAAAAGCAAGAATAGTGTCCATTTTAGAAGACAAATCATTGGTTTCTTCAATTGAGTTTATTTTCTTAGTGGGATTGGGTGCTCTTTTAGTATTCCATTGACTATAATTTTGCAATATGCTTTCTAATATGCTCTTAGCCTCACCTACAGTTTTACTCATAAAGGCACCTCCAGCAGCAGAATCAAGTATATTTCTAGACATGTAGTTTAGACCATTATAAAAAGAGTGTAGTATGGTCCATTCATTTACTCCATGTGATGGGCATGTTCTAAGCATTAATTTAATTCTATCCCATGCCATGGCTACATGTTCATTATCATTTTTCCTAAATGAGAGGATATTATTCCTATTTTGCAAAATTTTAACGGGAGGATAATATTTCTTAATGAAATCTTCTTTTAAATCATCCCAAGACTTTATACTAGCTATAGGTAGTGAAAGTAACCATTCTTTAGCCTTTCCTCTAAGTGAAAAAGGAAATAATTTCAGTTTTAAAACACTACTTTCCACATTTTTAAATTTTTGCATATCACATATTTCCATGAAATCATGACGATGCATAGAGGCATCCTCCATAGCACTACCACCAAATTGCTCTCTAGTAATTAAATTCAATAAACTAGGACTTACTTAATAGCTTTCAGCTTGTATTTCAGGTGTAGTAATTGGCCTAGCAATGAATTGGTCATTGGGTGTATTTGTGTAGTCACTTAATTTAGTTCTATCACCCATTTTAACAGTTTTTATGTAGTTTTTAATTTTTTATGCAAAACTGAAAAGTAAAGTAACTAGGCAAATTCGAAATACTAAAATAAACTAGATAACTAAATGCAAAACTAAAATGCAAACTAAAATAAAATATGCAAGACAAAACAAAAACAAGAACAAAAACAAAAACAAGGCAAGAAACAAAACAATCTACTTGAAAGAAGGTGGAGATAGAAAGGACGGTACTCACGTAGGTGCAACCTCCCCAAGCTTAGGTGTTTGCACACCTTGTTGGTGATGAAGACTTCTTGTGAGCTCCCTTGGACAACTCCTTCACCTATGGCTCCCCGGCAACGGCGCCAGAAAAACGCTTGATGGCTAGGTTGAGACTCCAAGTGCAGAGTGTGTAGCTAGTGGCAAGCCTTCTTCCCCACGAGGGTGACTCGAGGGTTTATATCGAACTCTTGGGGAGCCAGTATTTCAGCAGTTGTCTTCCAAGCTTCCTCCAGGATCCTACAAACCAGTAGAGAATTTTGTGCCCTCAACCTCACCAAGTGGTTGTCAAGCACAAGGTGTGACACTTCTAAATTGCAATGCAAAACTGAAAGTAAATGTGCAATAATTAAATCTACTACTAAATGCAAATGAGAAAATAAATATGCAATGGATTGTTTTTGTATTTTTGTGATGCAAGTGGTGATGGAGATAATGTAAATTCGAATTGGAGATGCAAGTAAAGTAAAGTGCAAGTAAAGTAAATTGCAGCAAAGTAACTAGAGTGTTTTCTTATATTTAAAATAGGACCGGGGTTCATGGTTTCACACTTGCATTCTCTCAAATAAAGTGGTAGACGGTGGACATAAAGGATTACATGTGAGATTACAATAACATGTTTAACATTGAGTACTTTCATATGGGCATCACGTCCTAGCATAGAGATCTCTACGGTCATATTTATCCCTCTTATACTCCACCAAGATGCGAAATAAATCATAACACCTCGATAATTAAGGAAAAACCAGATTATAGCTTTAAGCAACGTGACATGAAGTTGAAGTAAGAACTTGCTAGATCTAGTCATGGAGATTGATTAGTGTCACTTCAAATCCCCGGTAACAAGGTACTCCTTTTTATCTCTAGTGAGGTAACTAAGAAAGGTTTAACAAAACCTAAGTGGATCGCTGAACTTCTGTCACTTTCACAGCACTAGCCACCCCCCGTTACTCCAACTAATGCACCCATCACCCCACACACGCTCTCAAGAACTAGATTGATCAAAGATAGCAAATAAGAACGGGGTACATAAGATACATCTACTCAAATAACTCAAGAGAAACAATTGCAATCTCAGATTCAATAACTCATAGAAAAGATCCACCACATACGAATTACAACGGTGCCCGTAATCATGTGAGGCAGCTCATACGGATATAATTAGTGAAGCACATAGAGAGAGAGATACAAGTGCTACTTCCACAAACCCATAGCCCTGGGGTGGACTACTCCCTCTTCATGGAGATGTCGATGGAGATGACGTTGGAGGGGTAGGAGATCACACCGGCGGCGCCCCGCCGGAGTTTTCCCCCTCCAATCTGGAACTTCTGGTCTCTGTTTCGGTGTTTTGGTGTTTCGGCGGCGCTCCCCTCCGTAAGGGTACGGGGGACCCTTTTTATAGTCGGTTTTAGGTCAAGACGGAGTCGGTAAGTCGAAGATGGAAGGAATTGGGGCCATAGGGGCCAAAAGGGGGCCTCTCACGCGGCCAAGGAATCTGGCCGCGTGGAGGGTCCTCTTTTGGGCCTCCTTGCCCAATTCTCGTGGATCCTTAGCCCGCAAGTCTTCTCCTTCCAAGAAAATGACCCCCGCAGATTTTCAGGTGATTTCGCGGAAGTTTGCCCCCTGAAACGTCAAAAATATAGAAAACGGGGTTTCTGACAGGCAGGGTTAATTCCATAAAAGTTGGGGGACTTTGTAATTTAACCCCCGAATACTATAAAACATTGAATTATACCCTTATATGATGCAATATGAGATAGAAAACCATGTGAAAGTATGCAAAATTCATCTATGCATTTTACATGCGTCAATTGTGACTTGGCAAAAAGCGGCGAATCAGTCCGCCTAAACACAGGCAACTTCCATACCCTCTCTACAGAGGAACCTTCTCGGGTCAGGAAAGCCTGCCTAACTGCGCCTAGGACTCGCGAGCCATATCTGGCTCAGGTCTGCATGGCAGGGTCAGGAGCTCCACCCGAAGAAACTGAAAACAACGCAAAGGAGCGCACTACCATCGGCGTCTCTCGAGCTGCTTGGAATCGGGCAAAGAAGGCCATCCGCACAAGCACACAACTGGAACAAGGAGCTCCTCACGAGGACATGACCGCCTACCACTATCATCTAGTGAGAGCGGCCACTGCAATAAAAGAAGCTCGGATAGACCTAGCCGAGCGAAAGAAATTAGCGGGTGCATCAAGCCAGCGCCGGGCCGCATTATCCATGACACCTTCTGTCGGGAACCGCCCTCCGAAGAAAGGATACGTCTCAAAATCCGCGACCATGGACGATGAGTCCTTGAGAGGAATCAACAAATCACTTATGCACGTCGACGGGGATGGAAACATCCATCCGCAAACTCCCACAGCCGCGGTTCTAGCCGCAACCACTTACATGCAGATAAATCAACCAGGGGAAAACAACCCCCGTGCGGAACAATACAAGCAAGTACAGAAAGGATTAGGCATGGCAGCCGCAAAACTTGCCTCCTACGATCGCAGGAAAGCAGCCGCTCAGAAGGATAAGGAAGCGCCCCGTGGACACAGAGGCACATCACCTGGCAAGGAAAAATCGCCTCGTCGCGCACGGGGGAAAGAAGCTCGACGACATGAAGATAGCCCGAGTGGCAACGATATCAGCCCGAGGGATCGAGACCGTAGCCGCAGCCCGCGAAGAGGTCGAGATCGCAGCCCGCGGAGGGATCGAGAGCGCAGCCCGCGAAGGGATCGAGACAGCATCCGCTCGCGACATCGCAGCAAGGAGCCGAGAGGAGACGTCAACCGCGACGAACCCGGGTACAACGCGCGATAAGACATCGCCCAACGCAAGGTTGATAAGGGTCGGGCGGCCAGGAACCGCGCGCGCTCCCCATCTACATCCTCCGACGACGAAGTCTACGGAGCCCTATGCTTTGCCCGCAGCATCCGCGAGTCACCGCAACCCAAGAGATTGAAGCTATCCACGGAAGTGCAAAAATACGATGGTTCGCAAGAGCCTCAGGCCTGGTTGTCAGATTACCTCACAGCAGCAAAATGCCAACGTGGGAACAAAAACACGGCTATGCAATACCTCAACTTACACTTAGTTGGCTCTGCGCGCAGCTGGCTCGAAGGAAGGCCGAGGGCATGCTACAGATCTTGGGACGATCTAAACCTCGATTTCTGCAAAAATTTCCAAGCGGCATATAAAAGACCGGCGACCATCGAGGAGCCACGAGCTTGCAAGCAGAAAAGTGGCGAGTCTACTCGCGAATATATTCAGCAATGGACCACACTCAGGAACACAGCGGGAAATATATCGAAAGAAGTCGCGGTTGAAGCATTTGCCAAAGGAGTACGGCGAACCTCTTTTAGGGAAGAACTAGGACGACTCGCACCCAAAACCATGGGAGAACTGATGGCCATAGCCGACAGATGGGCAAACGGCGAAGACGCGGTGCGCAATGAGAAAGACTCATCACCAGCACGCGATGACGATCGCCATAGTCGAAAGAAAAGAAGAAAGAATTATGACCACGATGATCGAGAAGAATTGGTGGCAGCGGAGTTCACAAGAAACCGCGACAATGGATATCGCGGAAAACGCGAGTGGAAGCCAAAGCCAGAGGACAAAATCCCCAAGGAGGACCTCGACGGTTACTGCACGCTACATCTATTTACAGATAAGCGCACGGGCAAAACTAAGGCAACACACCTTCTCAAGGATTGCCGAAAGTTCATTGATATCCACGAGGCCTTCTTGAAGAAAAATAGAGCAGCAGTTAATCAGGGCTACCCGCAGCTCCCTGGAGGAGGAGCTCAAGGATTTCAACAGCCGCAAGCCTTGCCCCCAGTAGGAAACCAAAACACGGTGCTAGCTGCGCTACCTGCGCCACCCGCCCCAAACCAGGGAGCCAATGGATACCCGAACCCAGCGGGACTCTTAGGCATGATACAAAAAGTCTGTCCATCACGCAGGGTTCAGAAGACAAACACGCAACAATTATGCATGGCTGTGCAGACCCCACCTACGAAACCCGAGTACCTGAAGATGGCGGATCAACCAATAACTTTCTCCAAGGAAGACCACCCTCCGCGAGTCTATCGAGCAGGACACGCCGCACTAGTCATACATGCGCAAATTGGCAACTACGAGCTGGCTCGCGTGTTCATGGACGGGGGCAGCGGCATCAACATCATCTACGTAGACACGCTCCGTCTCATGAACAAGAATTTGGACGGACTCGAGGAATCAGAGACATCCTTCCACGGGATAGTTCTAGGGAAAGCAATCCGTCCACTCGGAACAATCAACCTGGAGGTGGTGCTAGGCAACCGAAGTAATTGCAGGCGAGAATTTCTTGATTTCGAAGTAGTCGATTGGCCCTCACAGTACCACGCCATTCTGGGTCGAACGGCGTTCGCCAGATTGATGGCAGTACCGCACTACGCATACTTGAAGGTTAAGTTGCCCGGGGAATATGGCACAATCACCATCGACGGCGATTTCCAAAAGTCCAATAAATGCGACATCGAGTTCAGCGAGATCGTCAAATCCTTCGGGATGCAAGAAGAATTGGAAGAGATAGCAAAAACCACGGATCACTCTGTGATGCCTCTCACCAAGAAGAACGCTCCAGAGCTCGAGTTCAACACAAATAGCGGTACCCGCAAGCATCAAGTGCACCCGACGGATTCAGCGAAGACGGTGATGGTGTCCACCACCCTCTCGCCAGCATAGGAAGGCGCGCTCGTCGAGCTCCTCCGTGAGTACTGGGAAATTTTCGCCTGGCAGCCTTCAGACATGTCAGGGATACCCAGGGAGTTCGCCGAGCACTCACTCAAAGTCTTCAAAGACGCCAAGCCTATAAAGCAGACCACCCGAAGGTTCTCAGAGCCCAAACAAAAAGCGCTCGGAGAAGAAGTAAACAGACTACTCGCAGCAAAATTCATTCGCGAGATAAAAATTTCCACCTGGTTAGCAAACCCGGTGCTGGTCCCGAAGAAAAATACCGACATCCTTCGCGTGTTGATGCATGTAAAATGCATAGATGAATTTTGCATATTTTCACATGGTTTTCTATTACATATTGCATCATATAAGGGTATAATTCAATGTTTTATAGTATTTTGGGGTTAAATTACAAAGTCCCCCAACTTTTATGGAATTAACCCTGCCTGTCAGAAACCCCGTTTTCTATATTTTTAATGTTTCAGGGGGCAAACTTCCGCGAAATCACCTGAAAATCTGCGGGGGTCATTTTTTTGGAAGGAGAAGACTTGCGGGCGAAGGATCCACGAGAATTGGGCAAGGAGGCCCAAAAGAGGA
Source organism: Alopecurus myosuroides (assembly GCA_028641055.1). Taxonomy (NCBI): domain Eukaryota; kingdom Viridiplantae; phylum Streptophyta; class Magnoliopsida; order Poales; family Poaceae; genus Alopecurus; species Alopecurus myosuroides. Next base: position 177,712,266 of record CM054058.1, read on the forward strand.
CCCTCCATGCGGCCAGATTCCTTGGCCGCGTGAGAGGCCCCCTTTTGGCCCCAATTCCTTCCATCTTCGACTTACCGACTCCGTCTTGACCTAAAACCGACTATAAAAAGGGTCCCCCATACCCTTACGGAGGGGAGCGCCGCCGAAACACCGAAACACCAAAACAGAGACCTGAAGTTCCAGATTGGATGGGGAAAACTCCGGCGGGGCGCCGCCGGTGTGATCTCCTACCCCTCCAACGTCATCACCATCAACATCTCCATGAAGAGGGAGTAGTCCACCCCAGGGCTATGGGTTTGTGGAAGTAGCACTTGTATCTCTCTCTCTATGTGCTTCACTAATTAGATCCGTATGAGCTGCCTCACATGATTACGGGCACCGTTGTAATTCCTATGTGGTGGATCTTTTCTATGAGTTATTGAATCTGAGATTGCAATTGTTTCTCTTGAGTTATTTGAGTAGATGTATCTTATGTACCCCGTTCTGATTTGCTAGCTTTGATCAATCTAGTTCTTGAGAGCGTGTGTGGGGTGATGGGTGCATTAGTTGGAGTAACGGGGGGTGGCTAGTGCTGTGAAAGTGACAGAAGTTCAGCGATCCACTTAGGTTTTGTTAAACCTTTCTTAGTTACCTCACTAGGGATAAAAAGGAGTACCTTGTTACCGGGGATTTGAAGTGACACTAATCAATCTCCATGACTAGATCTAGCAAGTTCTTACTTAAACTTCATGTCACATTGCTTAAAGCTATACTCTGGTTTTTCCTTAATTATCGAGGTGTTATGATTTATTTCGCATCTTGGTGGAGTATAAGAGGGATCAATATGACCGTAGAGATCTCTATGCTAGGACGTGATGCCCATATGAAAGTACTCAATGTTAAACATGTTATTGTAATCTCACATGTAATTCTTTATGTCCACCGTCTACCACTTTATTTGAGAGATTGCAAGTGTGAAACCATGAACCCCGGTCCTATTTTAATTATAAGAAAACACTCTAGTTACTTTGCTGCAATTTACTTTACTTGCATCTCCAATTCGAATTTACATTATCTCCATCACCACTTGCATCACAAAAATACAAAATCAATCCATTGCATATTTATTTTCTCATTTGCATTTAGTAGTAGATTTAATTATTGCACATTTACTTTCAGTTTTGCATTGCAATTTAGAAGTCTCACACCTTGTGCTTGACAACCACTTGGTGAGGTTGAGGGCACAAAATTCTCTACTTGTTTGCAGGATCCTGGAGGAAGCTTGGAAGACAACTGCTGAAATACTGGCTCCCCAAGAGTTCGATATAAACCCTCGAGTCACCCTCGTGGGGAAGAAGGCTTGCCACTAGCTACACACTCTGCACTTGGAGTCTCAACCTAGCCATCAAGCGTTTTTCTGGCGCCCTTGCCGGGGAGCCATAGGTGAAGGAGTTGTCCAAGGGAGCTCACAAGAAGTCTTCATCACCAACAAGGTGTGCAAACACCTAAGCTTGGGGAGGTTGCACTTACGTGAGTACCGTCCTTTCTATCTCCACCTTCTTTCAAGTAGATTGTTTTGTTTCTTGTCTTGTTTTTGTTTTTGCTTTGTTTTTGTTCTTGTTTTTTTTTGTCTTGCATATTTTATTTTAGTTTGCATTTTAGTTTTGAATTTGGTTATCTAGATTATTTTAGTATTTCGAATTTGCTTAGTTACTTTACTTTTGTTTTGCATAAAAAAATTAAAAACTACATAAAAACTTGGAAAATTGAGCAGAGAACTTATTGGCCATTCAGTGTTAGGAATTTCCCTCAAGAGCTAAATATTCCCGTTGAAAAATTAGAGGTAGATCCTAGTGTTATTAAAATGATTTATGAATCTCGTTTCTATGGAAAGCCTAAAGAAGACCCTTTGTTCCATCTTAAGAAATTTGATGAAAGATGTAAAACTTTGAACTTGAATCATGCAAACATCAACACTACTTAAGTTAAACTCTTTCCCTACTCACTAGGAGGCAAAGCATTAGATTGGATATTAAGATGGCCTCCTAGCAATTTTACTACTTGGTTCAACTTAAGGGCTGCATTTATTGAAAGGTTTTGTCATGCTGAAAAGAATTACAATGTTAAACAATTGCTCATTACCTTTAAACAAGAAAAAGATGAATCAATGATACAAGCATGGGAGAGATTTAGAAGTAGAGCATATGGAATAGGGCATGGCTTTAGAGATTGGATACTTATGCATATGTTTTATAAGGGACTTTCTGAAACTTGTAGAGCCTTTTTAGATAATGAATGTGGGGGTTCTTTTACTAGTACTAATGCTGCAAATACCCATGTTTTGCTTGAAAGTTTTCTCTTAGAGGTTAAAATTAAAGAGAGCTTAAAAAAAGCCCGAAGTACCCGAGGATATTTTTGATGATCGCTATGAGATTTTTAATATGCATAATAGAAAAGGAAAAGTAGAGGAAATTATGATGCTTACTGAAATTAAGGATCCATTGCTTGATTTAGAAAAAAGTAGCTTGCAAGAACTTATTGCTACTCTACAAAAATTTGCTAGTGATCCCACTATAAATGTTAATCAACCTGGTGTCGTGGTGGTATCACGTCAGATGCCATGAGATGGCTAAAGTTGGGGCCGATGGACGCTGGAGGTGCTCGGGGAGGGATCACACGGAGAGTAGCTGTGTGTGATAAGTCACAATCACTGCAAACAACAAGATCTTACCCAGGTTCAGGGCCCTCGTGTGGAGGTAACACCCCTACTCCTGCCTCTCTCTTTATATGGGTGCTTACCGAGTAGCCACAGTACAGTTCAGGCCTTCAGCCGAGTAGCCACTCTTCTATCTAGTTCTTACGGTGTGAAGTGAAGCAATTCCTAAGTTCCGAACCTCTCACAGGAGGAGGCAGGGCACCTTATATACTGGTGCCCAGCCGGATAGAATAATACTAAAAAGTACAGCTCGATGGAACAGGAGCACTGCAGAACCACGCACGCCTCCGGGTTCCCGCTGACGCGTGCACCGTAAGTCGTCGCGCCGTTCGGAGATGGGACCTGTCCACCCTGGTCAGTGAGATAGGGTAGGCCCCTAGCCCTGTCATGTCCCCTCTGTCAGTGACAGGACTAGACAGGCGCCTACCGCACTGTAGCCACGCCGGAGCGCGGATAATCACGCGCTCCGTAAGTTGAACCGCACGCCGTACGGACGCAGGATACGCGGGATCCTTTGTCAGAACGGCTCCATTGACTTCTGGCCCGAGTAGTAAACCACTCCCTCTACTCGGATCAACTCCTCTACTCGGAGGAACATAACTTCCTTGATTCTTCCTTCTGGCCATTGGTGTGTACGACCGGATAGCAGCCTACCGGGTAGCAAGTACCGGGTAGCCAGCTTACTTAGTCAAATAGGCCTTCTGACCTTGCCTTTAGCACCTGCTTTACCCCTACTCGGGGGTAACCCCCCGACATTAGTCCTCGAAGCTGGTAGAGTCCTGCGAACTTGTTCACTGGGCCCTGCAGCTTAAAAACAAATCTTGTCTCCGTACTGCAAAAGGCCGAGTAGCCCCTCCGTGCAGCCCTTGACTCTTGCTTGAATTTCTTATCCTCCGAGTAGCAACACCCTCCTTTGGTGATGCCGAGTAAAATGACTTAGCGAAATCTCGAAACACAATCCCGCTCCAATGGTGCGAATCCGCCTCTGCGTGTCGCTACAGGGCACGTGTCACACCCCCGTACCCCCGACGCCTCGGTGCCTGGGACATTGCAGGCCACGCGCCAATAACTGCACCTCGGGCCCACTTGGCCTGTAAAGTCACTTCAACCGCACTAAATCGCCCACGATCTCGACGTGGGATTAACTGCGCCCGTTACGCGCGCAATATGCGCTGTGTGCGTTTCTAACCGGCGCGCAGCCCACGCCGCACGATCTCTGTGCACGATTGATCCCGAATATTCCGCTGGTAACGGAAACTCGAGGGGAGAGATAAATACCCCCTCGTCGCCTTCTTCTTCTCTTTCCTGCTCACTTCAACCTCTTGCCCCTTCGTCTCTCCGCCGCCGCCGAGCACATCGCCACCGCAACCGCTTGCCGTGCCGCTGCTCCACGCGCCGCCGGAGAGAGAGAGAGAGAGAGAGAGAGAGAGAGAGAGATCCCAGAGCCTCCACACTCCGATTCGCATCTTCCATCAGCGCCTTCCGCTTCCAATCTCCACCGCGCATCTCTGTCGCGATGGCTGCCCACGAGACGACGACGCCGCCGCCCGCGCCGGCTGGGAAGGCTCCGAGGTCACCGCGGACGATTGCCAATGGCTCATGAACATGCGCCGCGTGCCTCCCGGCGTGACTTGCCGCCATCCAGGTACGGAAATCGTACCCAAGCCTGAGAAGGATGAGTATGTGGTCTTTCTTGCGCACTTCAAGCGCGGCTTCGGCCTTCTGGTTTCTGATTTCTTCGCCAAATTTCTCAACCATTTTGGCCTTCAGCCACACCATCTTCCATCAGCGCCTCCGCTTCCAATCTCCACCGCGCATCTCTGTCGCGATGGCTGCCCACGAGACGACGACGCCGCCGCCCGCGCCGGCTGGGAAGGCTCCGAGGTCACCGCGAACGATTGCCAATGGCTCATGAACACGCGCCGCGTGCCTCCCGGCGTGACTTGCCGCCATCCAGGTACGAAAATCGTACCCAAGCCTGAGAAGGATGAGTATGTGGTCTTTCTTGCGCACTTCAAGCGCGGCTTCGGCCTTCCGGTTTCTGATTTCTTCGCCAAATTTCTCAACCATTTTGGCCTTCAGCCACACCATCTTCCACCCAATTCCCTCATCATGCTCTCCACCCACGCCGTGGTGTGTGAGGCTTTCCTTGGCGTGTACCCAACAATCCACACGTGGGCACGCTATTTCTTTTTCCGCAAACAAAGCATCCTCAATCCGGGTAAAACAGATAGCGCCCGCGCCATGACCCAGACGGGATGCGCGATGATGCTGCAGCGCACCACTGGTAGCCATCCCCGCGCCAAGGGACTGGAATCTGTGCGCAAGTGGCAGCGCAGCTTCCTCTACGTGAAGAACGTAGCCACCGAAGTCGGGAAGCCGATCCAGGACCGGATAGGCCTTCCCAAGTTCAAAAACGCCCTGCCAACTCAACAGAACTGGGGCTACCACCCGAGGAACACCGTCGAGGACGTCATCCAGGTTGAGCGGCGCCTGTCCGAGTTGCGCGAGGAGGGGCTGCTCCATGATGATCCAATTGCCTGCTGGATCTCGCGCCGGGTGCTCCCGCTTCAGCGCCGCTCGCACAAGATGTGCTACATGGGAGGGCCCCGTGACTGCACAAGGACCACAACCTTCGAGCTCAGCAAGTCGGAGGTGGCTGTCTGGGCCAGGTCCATCATGCACACCACGCTGAAGGACGATTGGCTTTATGGCTTCGAGCAGTACAGCCGCACCAAGCGCATCGAACAGGTTAGTACCCTGTGCTTTACTTCTGCACTTTGATACCGAGTAGATGGCTTCTCAGCTTTGTATGCTTAGTGTTTGCATGCTGCACCAAGTAGAACATCATAAGTAACTTGTTGGCTTTTTATGCTTCGTGTTTGCATGCCATGCTGAATAGAAATCCTTAGCTGAATATGCTTTGTGTTTGCACGTTTCTCCGAGTTGGACATCACAGAATACCCCTTTGGCTTTATATGCTTTATGTTTGCATGCCTTGTCGGGTAGAAATACTTAGCCAAATATGCTTTGTGTTTGCATGTTGCTCCGGGTAGGACCCCTTAGCCTTATATGCTTTGTGTTTGCATGCTATACCGGGTAGAACTCCATAGCCGAGAACTCAACTTATTGTGCCATCCGTTTGCCTTTCCAGCACATCAATCGCCAGGCAGAAGAAGATGAGGAGGTCTTCAAGGGCAACTGGCACGATGACCGAGAAGAGGACAACGAGAAGGCCTACGACACCCAAGACACTCTCTGCATCCCGCATGCCACTCAGCCTGGTAAGCACCGAGTTGATGCGTCTATCCGGGATTGGTCCGAGGATGACGAAGGTGACCAAATTCACCTTTCTGATCTCGAGTAGCACACTCTGATTTCCTTTTCTGTTTCTGAATCCCTTTTCTCTTCTCTGCAGAGGATGTCGAGCACGAGGAGGACGAGGAGCCCATGGACGTCCAGCCTCTCTCTGTGGCCGCTCCCACAACCCAGAAAAGGGCGGGTAGTGGTGCCCAAGAGCCTGCTGCCAAGAAGACGAAGAAGACGGGTGGCAAGAAGCTCACCACCAATAGAAGGCAACCCCCCACCTGCAAAGGGTAAGTTGTTCCATCCGAACCTCAATTTGCTACTGCTTCTCGCTGTTCTGCTTTTCCCTTTCTAAACTCTTTCTTTCTTCTCATCCAGCGATCCATTGGATGCTGACGCGGCCGCGACCCCCACTCGTACCAAGAGAAAACCTGCCATGGACCTCGAGAAGCTCATCGATCTCTCCGAGGATGAAGACGAGCCAGCACCGCGGGCTAGGGCGCGTGCACCCTCTCTGGTGAAGCTAGAAGAAGAAGACGCCGGCGCTGATAACACGGGCGCTAGTGACCAAGACGCCCAGGACTTGGAGCAGCAGACCTACGCGTACCAGAGTACGCAGGATGCTGCTCAGGATGAGACGCCTCCCTCTCCCCCAGTTACCTCAGCTGTGGAGAATGTTGAACAAGACCCCGAGAACCAAGACCGTGCCGCCCTTGAGCGGCCGGTTGACAACACCGAGCAGCAGGAAGAACAAGCTGCAGCTCACGAAGACCCCGCGGCTAGGCCGCGGGTAGAAGAAGTGACAGTGACAACACCTGATCCCGCTGCCAAGCAGCGGGTTGAGAAGACTGTGGTGGAGCCTGCGCTCCAGAGCCAAGCGCAGCCAGATGCTGCGCAGGGTAGCCGGCCCCTTGTGCCGCCTACCCAGCAGGCTACTCCACCAACCGCACCGAGCCCTCCACCGAAGCAGAAGACAACCAAGACCGCATCTCAGCTGATGCCTCCTCCCGCTGCACGCCAAGTGCCTCCGCTCGCTTCTCGGGCGGACACCGGCAAGAAGACCGCCAAGCCCGAAGCTGCAACCATTCGGAAGAATCCACCGCGCAAGGTTGTGCAGTTCGGAGATCTGATGCCACCACCCAAGGCACTAACGAGCACGCAACTCACCACCGGCGCTGCTGGTGGATCCTTTGGCCCAGGCGAAGGGTCAAGTGCTGAAGGTGTTGCTCGGGCACAAGGCAGCTGGCCATCATACCTGCTGTCTGTGTCCAAGCAACACAACATCTCCCTAACCAAAGGCGAGAAGCGGCTTTCCGCCTTGAAGGAAGGCCATGCCAAGGCAGTGGACGCCAAGCCAAAGCCAAGAAACCCATCGAGTTCCACTCGCGTGAAGCTGGTGAGGACGACATCCAGTCAGAGGGGCTAACCGCGGTTGTGGACCGGGTAGGCTTCATGGACAAGGTCTGGGAGAGCGACGCTCTCGGCGTCGAGAAGTGGAACGGCAGCACGCTGGGCACAGTTGACCATTACCGCATCGACTGGAACAAGGCCGACATCGGCACTACTCCAATGACCGTCGCCTCCGACACCTGCACGCTAGCCGGGAAGCTGTTTTGCCTGCGCAAAGCCGCCGAGGACGTCGAGCAGACATACGATGTAAGTTTTTTCTTGCTTTTCCGAGTTGCAGTTTTTCTTTCCTTCTTCTCTTCTTTTCCTCTTAGCTATTCCCCAGTCCCCGAGATTCGGGCCGAGTAGACGGGTACTCAACCGAGTTGCCGTCTTCTCGGGTCAAATCTTCAAAAAATCTCTAACTCCTTTTCTTCTCTTCCACAGAATAGCCTCCTGAAACGGACCAACATATTCCGCCGGCTGCTTTGGAACCACAGCATAGCCAAGAACCGCATCGCGACTCTTGAAGCCGAACGCAAAGATGATGCTGCGTTGGAGCAGGCGGCGCTGGACCGCACTCTCCAACTTTCTGATATAGAGAGTAAGCTTTCAGCTATTCGGTTTGTGCGTTTTGTGTTTACGCCCATGTTTGCTTTTTGCTCTAACTCTGTTTACTCTGCAGGCAAGTTCAAAGAACTGAAGGAGCAACACGAACACTGCCATGTCTTCTCTTCCTCGGCCGAAAGCAAGATCAAGCAACTTGAAGGTGAGTTGCCTAGCTACCCTGCCATTGTATCTTCCTTTACTTGGTTACTCTGCTAACCCTGCTGTTCTCTTTGCAGAAGAGTACAAGAAATTCCGGGAGGAGCATCTCAACTGCTTGATGCCTGCCGAGGTGCAGCAGCAGCTGGCCACCCGAGATGCAGAGCTCAAGAAGGAGCGCGACGCCGAGCGCGCCGAGTTCGAAGAGATGCAAGTGAAGTTGAAATCAGCTCTTGAGGATGCCCTGGAGACCAGGACAACAGCCAAAGGAAAAGAGAAGGCGCTCGAGACGGAGATCGCGGTGATGAAGGATCACAACTCGCAACTCATGCTCCAGCTCGCCAGCGCACGCCAGGTTGAGGACCGGCATATTGCTGACGAGGAGGCTTGGAAGATTAATTTGGACCCGCTGCTGGTGGATCTTAGACGTAAGTCTTCTCTTCTCGGTACTCAGCTGTTTCTCTTCTCCGCTTCCTGGCTTGCTTTTCCTCTCACTCTTTCTTCTTGGTTTCATCTCTTCTCTGCCTTCATTTCTAACTTTTATCGGTTTCTCTCTAGATATCTTCCCTGATCTCCGCGCCACCAGCACTCCTGCTTTGGCAAAGGCACAGCAGCTCCGAGCGGATTCCGGGATGCCTGTCAACACTAAGTCCAGCGTCAACGACAATCTCCTGAGCATCAAGTCGCAGCTTCGCCAACTCAGAGGCTTGGGCACCACCATGGTGTCCACTGCCTACAAGCTCCATGACCTGTTCTGGCCTGACCAAGTTGCGCCAAACAACTTCAGCGCGCTTGCCGAGAAGCTGGACGACGTGAAGGCCGAGTTGAAAAAGTGGTGCGGCTCGGCTGCTCGGGCAGGAGCGGATGAACTTCTTCACTTCATTTGCAGCTGGTATGAAACCTCTATCTTGCCAGGATTATTGAGATGCGCCAAGACTCCAAGTGGTCCAAGGATCCCGATTGCATTGCTCGCCGGAAGGCAGCAGCCTACGAGGTAACCTCCTACGCGGACACTGCCACCTTCATCGAGGGCCTCGCTGAGCCCGATACTGAGGCTGAGGAAGAGGACGATGATGATGAGGACACCGAGTCAGATGACTTGAGCTTCTTCAAAGAGGGTGCCGCGAAAGGAGCCGTCGAGAAGGGAAAGGGCAAGGCCAAGGTTGACGCCGACATCGAGCAGCCGCAAACCAATGCCGAGGAGCCCACCATCACCACCGAGATGGTGATCCAGCAAGCGGCCCCCGAGTTGGGCGCAACCAGCAGCAGCTTCCAGGCTGCTGCATCGACCTCGGCCACGGATCCCATTTCCGTCGCCACGGCAACCTCCGAGCCAGCCGCCAACGCCCACACTGAAGCGGATGCCGAGAGCGCCGACGCGGAGAAGACTGATGCGGACAACACTGCCACGGACAACACTGCTGCTGCCTGAAAAACTTATCTCAACTTTTTATCAGATCCCCGGGATGCCGGGTGCACATGTATCAAACTATTAAGTCTTCGTTGCTACTCAATTTTATTCTCAGTTGAAGTTCTTAGCAACACTGGCTCAATGCCGGGTTGCGTTAATATGCAAGTACCCGAGTTGCATTTTTTATCCGCTCTTCCTTTTTATCTCAGCTCTTACCTGCAACTTGTTGCTTTGTTGGTAGTCGAGTCACAAGAGTTCAAAGTTGGAGTTTCAAATACTTAGCCACTTAGAAAATTCATAGTAACGCTGCCCACCACTTAGCCGAAAAAAAAACAGTAAAAAACATACTATTCGGTTGCCACACGCTTCCTTTCCTTTGCAATTTTTCATGTGTTTATTGACTCTTTGGCTTGTTCTCTGGCTTGCCATGAAGCCGGGTTGCGGACAGCAGCAGAGTCGCAGAGTGTCCGGTGAGTTTAAACACACTACTTTGTATGCTTTTGAAATTCTAAGTGGTTCGACCGAATAGACAAAGCGAAACAGAGTAAACACAAGGAACAGTTTGGACGAGGGCAGTCCCCGAGTTCAATTTCAGATTGCCGAATAGGAGTTTAACTCGGATAAGAAGATACATACACATTTTGCTCATGAGTGAAAACGTCGAGGTAGAGCTACATTCCAAGGGCGCTTGGATTCCTCTCCAGCCCTATCTGGCCTGTTCTTCTGGGATGGTTGTGCGTCGATTAGATAGTAGGCATCATTGTGCAAGGCTTTGCTCACAATGAAAGGCCCTTCCCACGGAGGGGAAAGCTTGTGCATCCTGGCTGTGCGCTGCACGAGCCTAAGCACCATGTCTCCTTCTCGGAAAACCCTTGGGTTCACTTTCCGGCTATGATAACGCCTCAAGTTTTGCTGGTAAACAGCTGAACGTGACAGAGTTAGCTCTCTTGCTTCTTCTAGCAGGTCAACGTCATTTTCTCGAGCTTCTCTAGCCTCTGCCTCCGTGTAGAGCGTTACACGGGGCGAGTCATGCTCTAGGTCAGTGGGCAGCACGGCCTCAGCTCCATAAACCAGGAAGAATGGCGTGTAGCCGGTTGACCGGTTAGGGGTAGTCCTTAGACTCCACAACACCGCTGGCAACTCGTCTAGCCAACACCCAGGTGTTTTCAGCAGCGGCTCAATCAGCCTTGGCTTTATGCCTGATAGCACCATGCCATTTGCTCTTTCCACTTGCCCATTGGAGGCGGGATGTGCAACAGATGCAATATCTAGCCGAATATGCTTGTCTCTGCAGAACCTCGCAAACACACCCTCAGCAAAGTTTGTACCATTGTCCGTGATAATGCTGTGCGGGTAGCCATACCTCAGGATCACATCCTTTAGGAAACTCACTGCAGTGACTCCATCACACTTCCGAATAGGCTTCACCTCAATCCACTTTGTGAACTTGTCAACCATGACCAAGATATGAGTCATGTTGCCTCTAGCTGGCTTGAAAGGACCCACCATATCCAAGCACCAAACAAGCAAATGGCCAAGTAATGGGAATGGTCTTCAACTCGGAAGCTGGCATATGAATCTTACTTGCAAATCTTTGGCAGCCGTTGCACTTTCTCACTATATCTTCAGCTTGCTTCAAGGCAGTGAGCCAAAAGAAGCCATGCCGAAAAGCCTTGTTGACCAGAGCCCGAGAAGAGGCGTGATGCCCGCATTCTCCTTGGTGTATTTCCACCAGAATTTCCTCTCCTTCTTCTGGCTCTACACAGTGCTGCAGCACACCAGTTGGACTTCTTCTATGCAGCACATCTCTAAAGATTGTATAGCCCTTGGATCTTCTCTGAATTTGCCTCGAGGTAACCTCATCACTCGGTAAGGTGCCGTCCTTTCGAAAGGATAATATGGGCAAAGCCCAACTCGGTGTTCCCCGGATGGGAAACACTGGTTCGTCCACTTCCATTGGATCAGCCACCACTTCTTCTTCTGAGTTGGGGACGAGTCCCCGAGATCTCGTGCACGCGGCAAGGATTCCCTCAATGAATCCGACAGTCCCCGAGTTAGGAGGGGCAGTCCCCGAGTAAGAAGGGACAGTCCCCGGGTTGCAGGTGCCAGTCCCCGGGATGGAGACGGCAGTCCCCGGGTTCTCTTTTGCAGCCTCCCAGTCAATCTCCATGGGAACAACTTCCTCACCAGGCAGAGAAGGAACGAATATAGACTCCGAGTTGGGGGATGGCTTGATATATGGCTTTCTCAAATGCTCCAAATCAATCCAAACCGGGATGTATTGCCGAGAAGACCCCAACTTGGACAGCTCATCGGCTGCCTCATTCTCTGCTCGGTGGATGTGCTTGAACTCGCACCCTTCAAAGAAACAAGTCATGGTTTGCACCAAAAACCGATATGAATCCATGTTGGCATCCATAGCATCCCAAGTGCCTGAAACTTGCTGCACAACCAGATTCGAGTCGCCATAGCATACGATGCGCTGCATGCCAACCTCCTTGGCCACCTTCAAACCGTGTACCACGGCCTCGTACTCTGCTACATTGTTGGATGCCTTGAAATGAATTTGCAGCACGTACTTGAGTTGATCTCGCTTGGGTGACGTGAGCACCACGCCAGCACCCAAGCCTTCCTTCACCTTGGAGCCATCAAAATGCATCTTCCAGTAGTTGGCTACCGGAGTAGGAGGCTCGTACTACACCTCAGCCCAATCCACCAGAAAATCTGCCAGGATCTGTGACTTGATGGCTTCTCTTCTCGCATACGCAGGAGCGTACGCGGACAGCTCAATCGCCCACTTGGCTACTCTGCCACTTGCCTCCTTGTTTCCCATGATGTCCGAGATGGGAGCAGAACTCACCACAGTGATGGGATGCTCTTGGAAATAATGGTTCAACTTCTTGGCGCCCAGGTACACGCCATAAGTCATCTTCTGGTAGTGTGTATAGTTTTGCTTGGAGCTGGACAACACCTCACTGAGATAGTATACTGGCCGCTGCACAGTCTTGCCTTCCTCTTCTCTCTCCACCATGATCACAACACTGACCACTCGGTTAGTCGTAGCGATGTACAGCAACATTGGCTCTTTGGGTAGCGGACTAGCCAAGATGGGAGCGCTACCCAGCATGGCTTTCAACTCCTTGAATGCCACATCAGCTTGCGGTGTCCAGACGAACTTGTCGCTCTTCTTCATCAACTGATACAGAGGCAAGGCCTTCTCGCCTATTCTGCCCAGGAAGCGGCTCAGAGATGCCAAGCAACCAGTGAACTTTTGCACATCCTTCAGGGATCTCGGCAAAGACATGCTCTCTATAGCTTTTATCTTTGAAGGATTGGCCTCAATGCCCCGACTGGATACCAAGAAGCCGAGTAGCTTGCCAGCCGGGACGCCAAAGGTGCATTTAGTCGGATTCAACTTCATCTTGTACTTGCGCAAGTTGGCAAATGTTTCCTCAATGTCACTAAGCAGAGTATGTGTTTTATTCGTTTTGATGACAATGTCATCTACGTACACCTGCACATTTTTGCCAATTTGATCATGCAAGCATTTCTGCATGCATCTCTGATAGGTAGCCCCAGCATTCCACAACCCAAAACACATGACACGATAGCAATAAGCCCCGTACGGGGTAATAAAGGCAGTCTTTATTTGATCAGCAGGGTTGAGAGCTATCTGATGAAAACCAGAGTAGGCATCTATGATAGACAAAAGCTCACAACCAGCAGTGGAATCGATCACCTGATCTATGCGGGGTAGCGGAAAGGGATCCTTGGGGCAGGCCTTGTTCAGGTCGGTGTAGTCCACGCACATACGCCATGCGGGGTCCTCCTTCTTCTTCTCAACCATAACCGGGTTGGCTAGCCAGTCCGGATGCAAAACCTCCATGATAAAGTTGCTTATCAGCAACTTGGTGATCTGATCACCGATAGCCTTCCTCCTCTCATCACCAAAGCGGCGCATCGCCTGCTTCACTGGCTTCGCATCATGCCGCACATGTAGCGAGTGCTCAACCAACTCCCTCGGGACGCCTGGCAAATCCTCATTGGACCAGGCAAACACGTCCCGATTCTCACGGAGGAAGTGGATGAGCTCGCTTTCCTATTTTTCTCCCAACCCGGCGCCAATGATGGCAACGCGGTCTGGGAACTCAGGATCGACCTGGACCTTCTTTGTTTCCTGGGACGCCTGGAACGCAGTCCCGTACTGGGAACTCGGCATGCCAGGCGCACCACCTTGCGCTGCTTGCGCCATAGCCACCACCTCGTAGATCTTCTTCTTCTCGGCAGCAATGACCATGGATTCTGCCAGCTGGGAACCAGCAGAGGCACACTCCATGGTCTTCTTGTAGTCACCCGAGATGGTGATCACTCCATTGGGACCAGGGATCTTCATCTTCAAGTATGCAGCATGGGTTGAAGCCATGAACTTGCTGAGAGCAGGCCTACCGAGTAGGGCATGGTATGGGCTCTGGTGGTCAACCACCTCGAAGGCCAAGCTCTCAGTGCGGCAGTTCTCCCTGGTGCCGAATAGGACGTCTATCTAGACGCGGCCGATTGGAGAGCAAGACACTCCCGGCACAATGCCATGGAAAGTGGTCCTGCTGGGTAGCAGCATGTTCTCGGTCATCCCGAGCTTCTCGAGTGTGTCTCTGTACACAATGTTGATGCTGCTGCCGTTGTCGATCAGGACCTTGCTGAACCTGACATTCTTCTGAGCACCCAAGAAGGTGGGATCCACCACCAAAGCATAGCTACCCGGGTTGGGCATCACCTTAGGATGATCAGCTCTGGACCATGTGATCTCTTGGTCGCACCAGTGCAGGTAGTGGGGCACAGCAAGAATGACATCATTGACCTCCATTGCACGCCTGTGAAGAGACTGCTTGTCAGAGGGCTCAGAGGTGAAGATCATGTAGCTCTCGTGGTGTTCCTGGTACTGGTTGCGGTCTCCACCGCCACTGTTGCCTTTGTTGTTGTTACCTTGGTTGTTGTTGTTGTTGTTGTTGTTGTTGTTGTTGTTGTTGTTGTTGTTGTTGTTGTTGTTGTTGTTGTTGTTGTTGTTGTTGTTGTTGTTGTTGTTGTTGTTGTTGTTGTTGTTGTTGTTGTTGTTGTTGTTGTTGTTGTTGTTGTTGTTGTTGTTGTTGTTGTTGTTGTTGTTGTTGTTCCTGTTGTTGTTGAAGGTGTAGAAGTTGCGTTTGCGGTTGTTGTTGTTGTTGCGGTAGCGGTCGTTGTTGAAGTTGCGGTTGGCTCCTAAAGCCACCTGGTTCACGTTCTCTCTTCTCGGGAAGGCTGCAGGCCGGGGAGCAGGTGCCCGAGCTGGTTGCACATTGGCATTCGCAGCTGGCAGAGGAGGAGGAGGAGGCAGGCCCTCATTCTTGATCTGTTCCCACTAGCTGCACTGCCGAGTAGTGTGGTTGGCTGGTCTGGCTGGATGCCGAGTGTGGAAAATGCATGGCCGATCCCTCATGCTCCCAAAGACAAAGTTCGGAGCAGGATCCGGGTTGCCGCTACCCTGCTGGGGAGCATTGTACGGCTTCTTGATGCCTTGGCCCTGATTCTAGTTTTGCCCGTACTGGGCTCCAGCAGTTTTTTGCCTTTGGCTACTCCCAGCAGCCGTAGTCACAGCATTCACCTCCTCGGGATCATACCGAGTATCAATCCGGTCACCTCTGCGTGCTTGTTGCGGAAATCATTGCGCTTGTTGCTGTTGTAGTTCCTTCTCGGCTCGGGGGAGTCCATCAAAGGCTGAGTTGGGTCGCCGAGTGCATACATGTCCGCGATCTTGATGGTCTCAGCGAGAGTACTCGGCATCTCGCGCTGCAGCTTCTGCCACAACATGCTGCCATGCCTGCAGCCCTGCGCAAACCGAGTAATGGCCTGGGCCTCATTCACACCTTCACAGGTGTTCCTCAAGGTGCTCCACCGAGTAAGATACTCGCGATCGGTCTCGTCTTCCCGCTGCTTGCACGCGGACAACTGATGCGGCCTATTCGGCCTCTTGTAAGTGCTGGTGAAGTTGCTGATGAAGGCCTCCGAGAAGTCCAGCCAGCAATTGATACTGTCTATGGGCAGGTTGTTGAGCCACGTCCGAGCTGGACCCTCAACCATTTGCGGAACATACCACACAGCCCATCTCCGGTTGCCGCGTGCAATGTGCACGGCTGTGACATAGTCACTCAACCAGTCTTCTGGCTTGGTGCTGCCATTGTAGCACTTGGTCCCCCTGGCTAGCTGGAAGTGGTTCACTGATGGCTCGTTCATGATGCGAGGGCCAAAGCACTCTGGGCCAGGCGGCCCCTTGTTCTCGAGTTGCGTGGACAGATTAATCCTGTCCATCTTGTACCTTGCATCACTGGGCTCCAACATGCGCTCACCCAGGCGATCAGCAACATTCCTTGGGTCAGCATAGCCGGCTAGCCCCATCGCCGAGTAGCCATCATCATACCTGTTCTCCTGCACAACAACGGGTTGCACCACAGGGTTGGCTGCTGGCGCAGCCGCACGCGGCTGTGCTGCAGCAGGCTGCTGCGTCCTCTGCCGAGTAGGCTGAGCAGCAGGACGCCGAGAAGGCCCCGCGTTGTCTCCGTCGTTCCCCTTGCTGTGAGCTTTATGGGCTTGATAGCCTGCTCCTGCAGTAGTGTGTTTTTGATCGGACTCTCGCGGCACATCGCGCTATTTCACGGCGAGAGCCGGGTCGTACACCTGCATCTGTCTACTCTTCCCAGAGCGCACACTTTGGTCCCTCTCACGGCTGGGATGCGGCGATGAGGCCTGATCCGTAGATCTGACCTTATGCGAGTGCACGACCTGAGAAGCACCGGCACCCGGATTGGCTTTCCGGAACTCCTCATTCTGCCTAGCAGCCTCTAGCACTAGCTCATTGAGCCTCTCCTGCTGCCTAGCGCGCGCGTCGCCGGCAAGGTTTGGCAACTCAGCAGCTACAGCCTCTGCAGCTCTAAGTGTTTTGGCGGGGGTGTAGTATCTGGGCCTGGTGGTGGTGTTTGCAGTGGCAGACTGGCTAGGATCCTCACCAACTGTCTCCATCTCGGCGCCTAAGTTGCGACGCGTTGCGGCTATCTTGCTAGACTTCCTAACAACAGGAGTAAAGCCATGGGCCTTGTTGTACTCGTTCTGGTCTAGGCTAAGTTCGAGCCTAACCTTCTCCAACTCGAGGTGCTCAGCGAGCAGCTCCTGACGCTGCCGGTCGAGCTGCGCCCTCATGGTCAGGAGCTCGAGCTCGGTGGGAGGTGGCATGCCCATCCGCACGGCGGATGCCGGTATCGTCGGTGTAGTGGAGAGAGGGATGTTGGAGTCCTTCTCGTAGGGCTTGTGAACCCTCTGGCCAACACTCGGGCAAGCGAGATCCTTGATGACCCCTGCGGCAGCAGCCGCGCCCTTCCCGGCATCAGTAGCCGGGTCGGTCATCATCACCTCCACGCTGTCCGCGGAGCAGCCCATCGGCCTTCTGCGGGCAGCGAGCACAGCAGGAGGATCCTCCGCGACCAGCACCTCATCTGGAAACTCACGGACGACGGCGGTGGCGATGTAGACGAGGTGCGAGCCGAAGGAGAGCACCGAGCCGCCTGCCGGAATGGGCCTCCCGCCGAAATCTCCGGTGTTGTCGGTGACGAAGTCGAAGAAGCCGAATCTGTGGACAAGGCCACAGACCACACGCTCCCCAGTAGCAGAAATGAGTCCCGTCCGAACATGGACTCCAGCCAGTGCCTCTGTCTGCCCCACGGTGGGCGCCAACTGTCGTGGTGGTATCACGGCAGATGCCATGGGATTGCTAAAGTTGGGGCCGATGGACGCTGGAGGTGCTCGGGGAGGGATCACACGATGAGTAGCCGCGTGTGATAAGTCACAATCACTGCAAACAACAAGATCTTACCCAGGTTCAGGGCCCTCGTGTGGAGGTAACACCCCTACTCCTGCCTCTCTCTTTATATGGGTGCTTACCGAGTAGCCACAGTACAGTTCAGGCCTTCAGCCGAGTAGCCACTCTTCTCTCTAGTTCTTACGGTGTGAAGTGAAGCAATGCCTAAGTTACGAACCTCTCACAGGAGGAGGCAGGGCACCTTATATACTGGTGCCCAGCCGGATAGAATAATACTAAAAAGTATAGCTCGATGGAACAGGAGCACTGTAGAACCACGCACGCCTCCGGGTTCCCGCTGACGCGTGCACCGTAAGTCGTCACGCCGTTCGGAGATGGGACATGTCCACCATTGTCAGTGAGATAGGGTAGGCCCCTAGCCCTGTCCTGTCCCCTCTGTCAGTGACAGGACTAGACAGGCGCCTACCGCACTGTAGCCACGCCGGAGCACGGATAATCACGCGCTCCGTAAGTTGAACCGCACGCCGTACGGACGCAGGATACGCGGGATCCTTTGTCAGAACGGCTCCATTGACTTCTGGCCCGAGTAGGAAACCACTCCCTCTACTCGGACCAACTCCTCTACTCGGAGGAACATAACTTCCTTGATTCTTCCTTCTAGCCATTGGTGTGTACGACCGGATAGCAGCCTACCGGGTAGCAAGTACCGGGTAGCCAGCTTACTTAGCCAAATAGGCCTTCTGACCTTGCCTTTAGCACCTGCCTTACCCCTACTCGGGGGTAACCCCCCGACACCTGGCTTTGGATCTTCTATTGCTAATCATGTCTTGCAAGAAAAAATTGCTAGGTACAAGAATGAGGCCATGATACCTCCTAAGCTTGGGGATGCATGGATCCCCAAGGTGCTAGTTTCAATTGGAAAAGAAATTCACCATGCTATGTTAGATCTAGGTTCTAGTGTATCGGTACTCTCTAAAGAATTATATGAATTGCTAGAACTAGAAAATTTAGAAAAGTGCTCAAGTGAATTTGTCCTTGCTGATAACTCTACTAAACATGTTGTAGGACAAGTAAAAGATGTTATGATTGAATTGCACATGACTTTCGTACCCGTTGATTTCATTATTATGGATATGGGGGATAAATCCCCTAGTCCTATTATTTTGGGTAGACCTTTTCTTCGTACTACAGGTGCAATCATAGACTCCAAGGAAGGGAATGTCAAGTTTCAGGTCCCTCACAAGAAAAGCATGGAGCACTTCCCAAGGAAGAGGGAACGCTGAAGAACAAGCTCCCTCTTGATTATCAAGTAAGTAAAGCCTAGCTATATGGCTATAAAGAAAGCGCTTTACGGGAGGCAACCCGGTTGTTTTTGTTTGGATTTTCCTAGTGTCCTCTTGCTGTCTCAAGAGATTAGTTTTTTTTGTTTTAATTCTGGAGTTTTCAATAAAGAGTCAAGTCAAACCCATTTGGACTTATAAGTTGCTATCCTAGTGCATGAAATTTCTGTTTCAGCACGAGTCTGCTCACCGTATGATTATACGTTTTTTATTGGTATGTCGGATTGAGCTAATTTTTTAGTATGTTCTGTAACTTTTCGTCCTCTGTAAGCACAAAAATTGGCTTAATTTTTTTGACGAGTCTAGCTTAGGGAAAACGTTCGTTTTGTTGCTGTTGCTTTTCTGGACAGATTCTGCCTTCTTTTGTTTTATGCACTCTTTGGGCTTGGGTATCAAATTTCCATGATTCTTTCAAGCAAGAGAGTGAACATACAACATAATGAACCTTATTGTCTATCTACTGGAGCATTTGATTTGGAATTTTGCATAGCAAGCATGTGATTTGTTTGTCCTTGCTAATCTCACCACACAGAAAAAGAATGAGAGAAACATGTTTTGTGAAGTTTTTTCACAGGGAATAGAGGAGCTGCGCCTCAAGACATCCAAGAATGGTGAAAGCCATAAGCTTGGGGATGTGATGAACACCTCACTGGAGCTACACTCTTTTGGTTAGCACACGTCTACTTTCTATTTTTCTAAGCAAAGCATTTATCGTAGAGACTTGAAGCGTCTAGTTTTTGTTTTTATTTTTGTTTTGATAAGACCAGCACCATCATTTTATATGAGATTGAGCTACTGGAGTTTGGGGTTGGAATGTATTGGATTCTAGTATTATGACTTGGAATAGGGATGCCATGGTTGACTTGAAGAGCTACATATGTTTGCATGATTTATAGGCTTTTTATGTGTAGAAATTTGCAATAATGTTGTCTTGAGCTATCTCTTATTCATGTCCTTGATGTTAATTGCTGGTTTATTTAGTTTGTCATGAAATGAGTAGTTCTATGGACATATGCATGCATAGTACCTGGTCAACTATCTCCCTCTTGCTAGCCAAAAATTTAAAAATTCCAACAAGTAAAAACTTGTTTCCAACACTCCTTAGCCAAGTATTTCCAGTGAGTCCACCATATCTTCCCATTAGATTCATTGCTATTCCGAGTATGTTCACCATGTTATTGTGTTATTTATGTTCTAAATTAAGATATTCACTTTATTAATTGTCATGGGTTGAACTTGGGATAGGACTCTCACGAACTTTTGAAGGCACACTTTACTTTTTATGCATCTAATAAACATGACCCAATAATGGGAGCCACAAGTTTTGCGTTTGACAAGTGTGTGGTTGGGAGCTAGCTATAAACGTGTATCACCGGAAAGCTTTCAACATTGCACAATTTTTTTTTACATTTGGTTGATATCATGTACTTTTGTTTTTGGACTCCTGCCATGCCGAAATGAAATAGAGGAATAGTAAGTTTTGATTAGTAAGTATCTATATGACTAGAGAAACGCATTGGGACGCTAACCCAAGCCATGATTTATCATGGTGGAAATTTACTTACAGCTTGAGTGACTCTACAACACATCCTATAATAAAATAAGAAGCTATGCATAATAGTGAATGAAAATAAAAAGGATGATGAGTCTACTCCGTTTGTTCATCTTGTCATTGTAACATGGGCTTGTTTCCATGTCATGGGGCAAGAGGTACCTCTTTGCGGTTCTCTATGATGTCATTAATACTTATTATGATTGTACAAAGCTTATTAGGAATCTTAAGTTGAGTAATCATGGAGTAGGTTTTCACACTCACGGGGCATGAGGCTTTCAACCACTTTGTCATTCTCATTACTTCAATACTCACAATTTTAAGATGCTAGTGATAAAGGGGCAATGAGAGTCCTAGATCAATGGATACCACATTTCAATTAGTAGTTTTAGTTGAATAATTTAGAGGCTAAATAAGACTTGATCATGTTTTACCTCTACTCAATTTTCTCCAAAGTGTCCACTATATTTTCTATTCTGCATTATGCTATTCTTTGACCAATAAAGGATTTTATTTTTCATTTTGTGTATGCATTTGGTCCATAGTGCTTTTATTTCATTATACACTTTGTGAACTTTCATGAAGCATCTTTGCTTTCATATTTGATATTTCTTACAACGTGAATTGTATATTGCTACTCATTTCTAGTATTAATCATTTGATTATATGTAGCATGAATAATCCTCCTTGATATCCCATGATTGTTTCAATATGCAAAACCCATCTTAGTTTTATCACCTTCATACTCGAGGACGAGCATGGATTAAGCTTGGGGATGTTGATGCATGTAAAATGCATAGATGAATTTTGCATATTTTCACATGGTTTTCTATTACATATTGCATCATATAAGGGTATAATTCAATGTTTTATAGTATTTTGGGGTTAAATTACGAAGTCCCCCAACTTTTATGGAATTAACCCTGCCTGTCAGAAACCCCGTTTTCTATATTTTTGACGTTTCAGGGGGCAAACTTCCGCGAAATCACCTGAAAATCTGCGGGGGTCATTTTTTGGAAGGAGAAGACTTGCGGGCGAAGGATCCACGAGAATTGGGCAAGGAGGCCCAAAAGAGGACCCTCCACGCGGCCAGATTCCTTGGCCGCGTGAGAGGCCCCCTTTTGGCCCCTGTGGCCCCAATTCCTTCCATCTTCGACTTACCGACTCCGTCTTGACCTAAAACCGACTATAAAAAGGGTCCCCCGTACCCTTACGGAGGGGAGCGCCGCCGAAACACCGAAACAGAGACCTGAAGTTCGAGATTGGAGGGGGAAAACTCCGGCGGGGCGCCGCCGGTGTGATCTCCTACCCCTCCAACGTCATCACCATCGACATCTCCATGAAGAGGGAGTAGTCCACCCCAGGGCTATGGGTTTGTGGAAGTAGCACTTGTATCTCTCTCTCTATGTGCTTCACTAATTAGATCCGTATGAGTTGCCTCACATGATTACGGGCACCGTTATAATTCCTATGTGGTGGATCTTTTCTATGAGTTATTGAATCTGAGATTGCAATTGTTTCTCTTGAGTTATTTGAGTAGATGTATCTTATGTACCCGTTCTTATTTGCTAGCTTTGATCAATCTAGTTCTTGAGAGCGTGTGTGGGGTGATGGGTGCATTAGTTGGAGTAACGGGGGGTGGCTAGTGCTGTGAAAGTGACAGAAGTTCAGCGATCCACTTAGGTTTTGTTAAACCTTTCTTAGTTACCTCACTAGGGATAAAAAGGAGTACCTTGTTACCGGGGATTTGAAGTGACACTAATCAATCTCCATGACTAGATCTAGCAAGTTCTTACTTCAACTTCATGTCACATTGCTTAAAGCTATACTCTGATTTTTCCTTAATTATCGAGGTGTTATGATTTATTTCGCATCTTGGTGGAGTATAAGAGGGATCAATATGACCGTAGAGATCTCTATGCTAGGACGTGATGCCCATATGAAAGTACTCAATGTTAAACATGTTATTGTAATCTTACATGTAATTCTTTATGTCCACCGTCTACCACTTTATTTGAGAGATTGCAAGTGTGAAACCATGACCCCGGTCCTATTTTAATTATAAGAAAACACTCTAGTTACTTTGCTGCAATTTACTTTACTTGCACTTTACTTTACTTGCATCTCCAATTCGAATTTACATTATCTCCATCACCACTTGCATCACAAAAATACAAAAACAATCCATTGCATATTTATTTTCTCATTTGCATTTAGTAGTAGATTTAATTATTGCACATTTACTTTCAGTTTTGCATTGCAATTTAGAAGTCTCACACCTTGTGCTTGACAACCACTTGGTGAGGTTGAGGGCACAAAATTCTCTACTTGTTTGCAGGATCCTGGAGGAAGCTTGGAAGACAACTGCTGAAATACTGGCTCCCCAAGAGTTCGATATAAACCCTCGAGTCACCCTCGTAGGGAAGAAGGCTTGCCACTAGCTACACACTCTGCACTTGGAGTCTCAACCTAGCAATCACGTGTGCATCGACTACACGTCGTTGAATAAGCACGGCCCCAAGGATAACTTTCCCCTGCCACGGATCGACCAGATCATGGACTCTACAGCAGGTTGCCAACGCCTCTCCTTCTTGGACGCCTATTCGGGCTATAATCAGATCAGGATGAAAAAGGAGGATGAGGAGAAGACAGCGTTTATAACACCCCACGGTGTTTACTGCTACACGACAATGCCCTTCGGGCTAAAGAATGCAGACGCAACATATCAGCACTGCATGCAAAAATGCCCCGCCAAGCTCATTGGCAAGAACATACAAGTGTACGTTGACGACATCGTCATCAAGACTCGAGTGGAGGATATGCTTCTCGATGATATCAGAGAAACATTCGACGCGTTGAACGCATACCGAATCAAGCTCAACCCGACCAAGTGTGTCTTTGGCGTCCCTGCAGGACAACTTCTCGGGTACCTGATCTCTGCTCGAGGGATTGAAGCCAACCCGGAGAAAATCCAAGCGATCCTGACAATGAAGGAACCAACCAATCTCCGTGGTGTGCAGCAGCTCGCAGGACGACTAGCAGCCCTAAGTAGATTCATTGCAAGGCTAGGCGAGCAAGCATTGCCTTTCTACAAACTACTGAAGAAAACAGATAAGTTCGAGTGGACACCCGAAGCGCAGAAAGCATTCGCGGACCTCAAGCGAGCATTGCAGAGCAGGCGCATTCTGGCAACACCGCAGGAACGGGAGCCACTGTACCTATATCTAGCCGCGACAAATCAGGTCATCAGCACAACAATTGTGGTCGAACGGCCGGAAGACGGCAAGGCGTATGGCATCCAAAGGCCAATATATTATATCAGCAAGGTGCTTTCGCCTTGCAAATAGCGATATCCCCATTACCAAAAACTCGCGTACGGTGTGGTGCTCACAGCCCGCAAACTCAAGCATTACTTCCAGGAACACACCGTCACGGTGGTAAACGACGCGTCACTGGGTACTATCATGAATAACCCAATGGCATCCGGAAGAATTGCAAAGTGGAGTATCGAGCTCGGCGCCTGGGACATCATATATGCGGGTCGCAAATCTATCAAATCACAAGTACTCGTGGAATTCCTAAGCGAGTGGACAGAACTACAAACGCTAGGTCCTCCAGAGTATACAAGCAACTGGATAATGTATTTCGATGGGTCAAAGAGAAACGAAGGAGCTGGAGCCGGGATAGTCTTGATATCCCCCAGAGGTGACAAGTTGCAATACGTCCTACGATTAAATTTTCCACCCGACGACCCGGCGTCAAACAATGACGCAGAGTACGAGGGCCTCCTCCACGGAATGAAGATGGCGATTGCCTGTGGAGCCACCCGACTAATGATCTATGGAGATTCAAACCTCATAGTACAGCAGACAATGAAAGAGTGTGACGCCATTGCAGAAAACATGGTTGTTTATCGAGATATGTACAACCTACTCGAAGGAAGTTTCCAAGGGTGCGAACTGAAGCACATTGCACAATCCAGCAATGAATAAGCAGATAAATTGGCAAACATGGGTTCTACCAACACGCCCATACCACCTGGAATATACTTCGAGAGGATGATCAAGCGCTCGGTCAAGGTCAAAAAATCAGCAGAAGCACCCACAACAGTGGAGACGGAGGTCAGCCCGCAAACTGCTATGATTGAACCGACCCACAATATTTCGAGACAAGTTTTTCTGGTCGAACCAGTATGGACGCAGAAATACCTCGACTACTTGTCCAAAAAGCAGATCCCAGCAGATGTTCGCGAGGCTCGACAGATAGTACGACGCAGTAAAGCTTTTTGAGTACTCAATGGAGAACTATACAAGCAAAGGATATCAGGAATATTGAAAAGATGCATAGCGCCCGAGTACGGCAAAGAACTACTGCGAGATATACACCAAGGAGATTGCAGACACCATGCTAACTGGATGGCAATCGTGGGTAAAGCTTTTCGCGCAGGATTCTACTGGCTCACAGCGGCCAGGGATGCAAAGGACCTAGTCGACAAATGCAACGCATGTCAAAGATTTGCGCCCAAGCCACACGCCCTGCCACTGAGCTTCACATGATCCCAATCGCCTGGCCCTTTGCACAATGGGGGCTAGACATGGTAGGACCCCTGAGAAAATCAACACCCGGAGGATACACGCACTTGCTCGTCGCAGTCGACAAATTTACAAAATGGATTGAAGCCATGCCAGTCACCTCGGCCAGCGCCTAATGCGCCGTAAAGTTCCTCGACTCCATCGTGTGCAGATTTGGGATACCACACAACATCATCACCGATAACGGAAGCAATTTTACAGCAAAAGAAACAGAGCAGTTCTGCGAGGAAAAGGGAATCACCCTCAGTTTCGCCACTGTGGCTCACCCGCAAACCAACGGTCAAGTCGAGCGATCCAACGGGTTGGTCTCAGCTGGAATAAAGAAACGGCTACTCGATCGTTTACACCAGCGGCAGGGCATTGGGCGGAGGAGTTACCATCCGTACTATGGAGACTCCGCACGACCCCGAATCGATCAACAAAATACACACCATTTTTCATGGTATACGGAGCTGAAGCAGTCCTTCCCGAAGATGTCAAGTTCAACGCCCCACGAGTCGTCGCTGACAGTGAAGAAACCTCTAACAAGGCACTCGCGGAAGACGTGGATGCACTCGACGAGATACGCGACATTTCACTCGCAAGATCCGCGGTATATCAACAGTCGTTGCGCAACTACCACAGCCGCCGTATACGCCACAGAGCTTTCGTGGTAGGAGATTTAGTGCTGCGACTCGAGCAGAAGGAAGGACACAAGCTCGAGCCGCCGTGGGAAGGACCCTTCATAATACACGAAGTTATCCCTGGTGGCGCCTATCGACTGAATAACCCCGAGACCGGTGGCATTTACTCCAATCCGTGGAATGTTGCGCACCTCCGCAAATTCTATCCTTAGATTATTCTACTCGCAAAAATAAGGCTATACTAGCCATACTGTAGCTCGAAGAAAATACATGGCTTCTCAGTCATATTAATAAAATACGTGGTTTCTCAACCATAGTTTCTCAAGTCATTGATCTTTACACGCTAAATGACAGGTATACACCCCAAACACACGGGGGCTACGCCTAACTTAGCATCACTTACAAATACAAGAGTACAAACAAGGTTGGCACCTTATAAAGTTTGAAGAAAACTATACAGAATCAATAGGATACATACATCCTACAATTACATATGGCGACGAGCAGTTTCCTCGGCCAAAACCCGATTAACCTCATCAGAGGTCAGTCGAATAATCTCCTCTACAGCAGGACGAACGACTGTATAATGGGATGTCATATCGACTGGAGCATTTGGGAGCTTGGCCACGAAGTTGAAATTGACCTCAGGATGCCATAATCGAACAAACGAGAGTGCTACTAAAGACCCGCAGATCAACTGTTAACGGCCGCACACCCGAATCTCACCTACTCGACCGAAAGTTCTGTGTAGCTGGCTCAAATCTTCTGGACCCCTCTCCAACGGATAAAAAGCGCCATTCAAAGCTATCAGGGCCTCGTGACAACTGTCAACCAGTATCTTTGCCTGGCCCACACGATACTTCAGAGTAGCCAGAACAAAGCCTCGACTACGGTCAGACCAGAAGTTATTTGCATGTGGTTTAGAAATGCTGGCTTCGTGAAGAATATGGTTTTCCACCCAATGCTTTTCACACCGTTCGTCAGGCTGAACAACTGCAAAGAAAGCTACAGAGAGTCGAAGAAAGAAAGAAGACACAGAGTGCTAGGGGGCTGAAGTACTTACAAAGCATATCCTTGGCAACAGCTGCCAATTCTTCCATCACAAATTGCTCACGTTCAATCGCAAGTCTCTGTTTGGACTTGGCTACATCAGCCACTCCACGCAAAGCTTTTAGCTTGCGCTCACCATCCGCGACACGGTCACAAAGGCCGGCAAAAGTACCAACACCAGCAATAAGAGGATCTGCTTGTGCAGCAGATCCACTCGAAGACTCCGCGACAGCGCCTGTTACCTGGAAAAAGATAAGAAAAGTTAAGGAAGAATTCAAGACGCTCCATTCAAGAAATACACCACCTATTCGACAGGTGCTCGGGGGCTACTCCCATCGGGAGGAACTCATGACAATCAATCGCAAGAAACATCTCAGATATCAAAAGAACATTTCGATTAAAGACAGAATACGGGAATACATCCCAAGGTTCATTACATCGGAAGAGCAAACTACATAAAGTCTATCCTAAGGAACTACAGAAGTACTGCCACTCGCGGAAGATTGCCCCCTGCGACTAGCACGGGCAATCAAGTCAGATAACTTCCGAGCAAGGACTCCAGCCGGATCGCCGAAAGGACGAAGCGCTACCTTTCTGCCCGTAGTAGCATCGACGGGGAGGTTCGAGTACGCCTCCTCCAAGCCCGCGACTCCGTGCGCCAGTCCGAACTGGATAGCAGTCTTCGCCCCGCACTCTGACTGAGCGACCGAGTAGGCCTCAAGGAGATCGCCCTCCAGAAAAACTTTCAGGAGACCATCCAACGTGGGCGGAACCGCGACATAGACCAGAAGACGCACGTGGAGTTGCATCAACACTCGAGTGGCATTGCCAATGAGGGAGCAAATCCCACTTGCATGCCTTCGAAGCTGAGCGCAAGAATCCGTCAAGGCGTCCACCCGTTGAACCCCGGGCAGCTCCAGCGCAACGCCAAGAAGATCTGCAAAGAGAACATTAATTCCAAAGAACATACTAGCCAGTCGAGAAACGATAGAGGATAAGTGCATCTTACCTGCGAAATTCTGGGCCAGAGGGAGAAAGAAGTCAACGAGATCGTTGTCCTGCTTGGTGCTATCCTCCTCAAATTTCTTCAAGGTGTCCTGGACATCAGCGAGCTTCCCCTCGAAGTCAGTCGACTGCTTGCGAGAGGATTCAAGTTCCTTTCGAGCAGCCTCCAACTCAGCCTCCAGGGTGTTTACCCGAGTGACATCATCCATCTTCTCGGCCTTCAGCACTTCGGCTTGAGCTGCACAACAATAAGTTTAAAACACAAAGGAATTCACATGAACGGAAAGCTTAAATAGAAGGACTAGTTCAACTTACCTTGGAGAAGATGGCCTTCCGAGATGAGTCGGTCGCGATCTGCCTGAAGGGTCACGCAATCTGGCTCAGCCAAAATAACGCGACGACCAATGGCTGCGACGGAGTCAAGAAGAGGCTGCAAAAACATGAAGATGAAAAATTCACAGAAGAGAAGATTGAGCCTATTCACGACTGTAAACAGTCGAGTATAGCCTCGGGGGCTACTCCCATCGGGAGCACTGCCGTGCACCCGATAAAATGAAGAGAAGAAAAGAGCTTAAGTTCTTGAGCCTGTAGCCAATCGCAAGCGATTAACTACAGCCTCGGGGGCTACTCCCATCGGGAGCACTGCCATGCACCCGATAAAAATCTTAAACGAACGAAATACAGGATGCGAAGAAAAATGACAAAGTTTACCTAGCCTTGAGCAATGCAGAGAGGATCAGCCGAGCTACCCGACACTTCTTTCGAAGCCGAGGCCCCAACTGCAAAGCTAGGGAGCCTATAATCCGTATCCGCAACTGTGGGGGCTGGGCTCGATGAATTCTGGACGGTCCCAGCAGTCGGGGTTTCACCCGTAGCAGCAGCATCTTTCCTCTTCTCGAGAGGAAGGGAAGAGGCAAACCGGCCGGGGCTGATGGACTGGAGCCTATCATGAAGGAAAACAATAATGTCAGAAGGAACAAGAAGGAAACGTTCGACTAGAATGGAGAAGGAAAAACTTACTCGTCATCATCATCGTCCAACATATCCGCGTTCCAGGCAGTCTGGATCTTCGGCTGGGGAGCGGGAGGAGCGCGCACACTTAGTGGGGTCATAATGAGGGGCTCTTTATCAGATCCCCCACCCAAGGAGTTATCCTTGGAGGTGGCTTCATCGTCTCCCGCTCGGCGGCGTTTGCGGTGGCGGAGATCACTACCAGATTCTTCCACGTCGTCCGAAGAATCGTTCTCGGAACTCGAGTCGGCATCGGCAACCCTGGTGTCGACAGGAACATCCAGGTTGCTCGCCAACAGGTCCGAGGCTTCTTCACCGGAGACTGGCGGGTAGCAGGTGACCACCGCTATACTCTCGCTCCGTCACCTCCCATCGGGAAGATGAAGTGCGTTATGACGTCATTGTGAACATCATCAGGCTCAAAATTCGTTCGGATAAAAGCCCCAAACACAAAAATACTTCGTATGGGCAAATCAAGACGCGAATATTTTTTCGCATAAAACCCCAAACACGAAATAACTTCGTATGGGAAAGTCAAGACGCGAAAACTCCTTCGCATAAAGCTCCAAACACGAAATAACTTCGTATGGATAAATCGTGACGCGAAAATTCTCTCACATAAAAGCCCCAGATACGAAATTTCCTTTCAAATGGGCACGACAAGATTTCCAAACACGAAAGCTCTTTCGTATGGAAAGAAGACTACAAAACACAAAAAACTTTGTGCACAAAATTAAGGGAGAAATTTTCACTCGAAATATCCCTGGATAGAACTTGTGAGTGCGCAGCTCCTACCACTCGATTACACGATGTACACACATCAATCCCCTGGATCGTTCGGCCGACTAGGCACATCTGGATGCCGTATTTCTTTCGAATACGAAGGTAAGACCCAAAAGATCTCTCTTGAGGGCCTGTAATCGCACTCAAGCTGCGTCCTCCGGTAAATTCCGTGTCAACAACACGAAGAAAAATCCTAGCGGACGCGCCGGGTACCCTATTAGGTTAAATTCAACTCGGTAAGACCTCTACGACCCAATCGCAATGATCACCTCACCGGATTCGAGTCGGAGGTCTTGAATCTGTGTAGGCCAGAACTGTTTTTGCCCTAGATGCAATTAATTGGCCCTGATTTCGGGAGAGCCAAGCAACTGAGCCACATCCTTCTGCGAAAACAGCCAAGCGCACATGCACTTTTATTTTCTCGATACTCGAGTACAAGAAATGCATCGCATATAGGATACACATCCTCTTCAAACGATTGAAGCCACCGGTCGAAAAGAAACCAGGATAAGTTCTGAGCGTCCACTCGAAAAATTCTCAGTCAAGTAAACGCTCGGGGGCTACTGACGAAGGGATGGACCCTAGGCCTGTCGGATGAGCCTACCCGGTCTCAGGCCCACGGCCCAAGCTCTAAAGGAGGCGCCACGGATTACTCTAGAAGGCCCAATTAAAGCCCACTGCAAAGCCTTGCGGGTCAAGATAGAAAACTTGTAACCGACTCTAGGTTAGGGTTCGAGTCCTCTCTGAGTACGGTTTGAGACCTGGCCACCTATATAAGGCCAGGAGAACCGCAGGGAGAGGTACCAAGCAATACTGCATCACCAAGCCTTGAGATCGAGATCGTACTCTCGACTTGAGCAACCCCCCATTGTAACCGATCTACTCGTTAATACAGATCGACAGAGGCAGGAGTAAGGGGTTTACCACTACGAGGGCCCTTAACCTGGGTAAATCGTGCCCCCTGTCTAGCCGACGATTGTCACCAGCGCCTACATGTTCTCCTAATCGAAACCCTATGGGTTCACCCGAGGGACTTGTTGAGATGCAGATTCGACACCTAGCATGTTTATTGTTCTTAGGAGAGAGACCGCTAGTGGAACTATGGCCCCCAGTAAAATTTTCTCATTGATTGCAACCTTGTTTACTTGCTTTCATCATCATTTTCTCATTTTTTTCGTTTTCATTTAATATTCTCCAACCATTCGATACAATTAATTCTCTTGTTTTCAGCAAGACGGGAAGATTGACCACCTTCTCGGAAAGTTGGGAGCAAGAGAGGATGTGTGTGTGTGTGTGTGTGTGTGCAGGTCCACATTTGTTGAAGCGCCAGACAACAAGCAACCTACTGAGAGACTTCTAAGTCCTACTGGATTGATAACCCTGGTTCCATAACTAGGGGAAATTCGTTGATGTCTACATCATACCTTCCTCTTGGGGTTTCCCTACGGATGTGTGATTACACCAACACGCAGCAAGCACATCTCGTGCCGCCACTCCTGTGTTTGACGTGAGCGGCAGCGCAACTTTTGAAGGTGTCGAGGTTCTCGTGGCCTCCCACGAGGCCAACTCCAGTCAGTCTCACACTGAGGCGGCGGTGTAGGTCACCGACGACGAGGATATGTCCCAAGCCAAGGCCGGCTCCGACGACACAGGGACCCGATATTGGATCCCTGCTACATCAAGGAGCAATAACTCCAAGTTATGGCGAACGAGGGCCTACTATCGGCAAAGGAAGACGGGGGTTGGAGATTCGCAGAGGGAAACAAAGAGCCAAAGCCCCAAGGCGACAAACATGTAATGCTCGTCTCCCACATCTTTAGGGGTCTTAGGTTCCCTCCTTCCGCCTTTTCTCTTAGCAGTTTGCGAGTACTATGGGGTCCAGCTGCACAACCTTACCCCCGAACATCGTTCTTTACATTGCCGGATATCAAACGTTGTTTGGGGATATTTAGGCATATGAAATTTGTGTTGTATAATTCTAAATATACTCAAAGAGGAGAACTATTCGATTAATGATCGTATCATAGACACAATGATTTAACCAACTAAGGATGACAATCAAACATAAAAATGTGTATGGATGTTGCATATAGTACACAAACATAACATATATCGATTTTGCAAATATAGTAAACATAATAAAATACGTATAAATGTGAAGCTTCTGAACTGTAAACAAAAATCATAATGTAACACTCTTTCGGATAAAAATCTTATACATTTATTGTGTAGAATTCAGAATAGCATATAACAATATCAAGCTATAATCACGTGCACATAAGTGTACTTGAGTTCAGATGGAATAGCACACTGATCAACCATTACTCTTCTTGATTCACACAGAGAAACAGAAAGGATATAAAAGGAGAGAAAAAGGTGTGTAGGAGAGTGATACCTTCGATCCAGATTTTCGAATGTAATATGTATCTTTTTCCGTTGAGACCCAAGATTTTATCGAACCGAAAAGTAGGTGCTTTATGAGTACAATTATTAAATCCATAGAAAGCTTATTAATTCTTGTTTTACCGGATCTATCTTGTATTGTAAAAAGGTTTGTTATCAATTATTAAAATGGGCATGGGATTAAGGTTTTGCCTGCAGGAGTGCATTAGTAACATGGGATAAATAAGATAAAATTACGTATAATTGATACATGTGCTATTTTGTTGTATGTAGGGAATGCATCCGTAGTCCACTATAACATAGAGTATTCGTCCAACCGCAGCCCTATATAGTTTCCGTCTTGTGGGGTTGCCTTGGTTTTTAGTACTAAAAGAAAGACGAAAGCATTAAGCACGATGATGTCATTGTTGTCCCTGAGAGATCCACTTCTAGCAGTTCTGCTGATCCTCATGTCACAGACTTTCATGATTAGCCTTCCACTTCACTCTCATTGTACCTTTGCCTTTATCACTCTTCGGGGTCTTAGGTACCTGAAAAATCCTAGGAGCGAGGCATAGATAGTAGGACACACACAAAAAACATAATGAAATCATTAGATTAACTATCCCATGGGTTAGATTAAGCACATAGCTGCAAGGTTAGGCCTCAGCCCATACCCTAAGGGGGCTACTCACACATCGCGATCATATCAGCAATAGAAAACATTGAGACAAAAATAATACTTTAATTGGATAGATTTATAGTTCTTACAATGTTTCCAGTCGCGATGGGATCTAGATTACAAAGTAGTAGTATGGCTATGCCTATGGTGGTGGTGGTGACTATATGGTGGAGATGTGGAAGCACTTTGTGGTCTTGCGTAGATAGAAAGGTGTCGTCTCTCTTCTGGGGGTTGTTTCTTCTCCTTATATAGGGCTGCAGCGAATGCACTAGGGTTTCGGGTGTCTTCCTTCACGAATTGGATCTGGGCCCTTTGGTGACTTTTGGTCTGTTCGATCTGACGATTCTCCTGGCATCTGGTACGGTGAGCAGTACGGTCGAACTGACCATACTAGGGTCGTTAAGTGTGCTCCGAAGGCCGCTTTAATTGATTTTCTGATCTTTATCTCTTTCTTCCTTTTAACCCTGATTTATAGCGATTCCTTATCCAATATCTGCAATAAAAATAATTACATGGAGATTTGCAAATAAATTTTACATTAGTTGGCAGGTTTAGAGTGATATCTCTATCATTTTCATAAGAAAGATACGATTTAAACATAAATAAAGATGTGCCATTTTTGGATGCATTGGCGAGCATTCCTTGATCAAATATCTGAACAAGGTAAAAGAAGGGCCTCAGAGGGGAGATGGGGAGTATGAGATAGTGGTCGATCAATCTGATGTGGAAGTAGTTGGATCTAGATGGTAGTACTTGAATATGTTATTGCATTTGTGAGGCTTGGGGTTCTAAGACACATGCGAGAGGGGAGGTGATGTGAAGATGTGGAGGAAGGAGACTCAACCAGGGAAACAGGTTCTCACTGGTGGAGGTTTACTAGATCACTAAGGCAGTAGTAGGAGATCACGGGAGGAATAAACATATCGAGTAGAAGAGTTGAGGGGTGGAGGATTCGAGGAGAGAGTCGACTCACTGACAACGTGAAGGTTCACCGGTGCCGAGAGGTTGAGTGCCATGGTGGAAAGGTTGGGTGAAGGACAGTGATTAAGGATGGAGAGGGCTTGTGTTGGGGCGAGAGGTTGTGTGAAATCTAGAGGAACACCAATCAAATTTAGATATCGCAACCAATTGTAATAGTTAGTTACATTCCGGGATCCAATTATGTCTCAGCCATGCATGTTTATTTTGGAAATTAAGGATATATCTCGTTCCTCATGCAAAAGATGGGAGCCAAACAAGTTGTTTCTAAAAACAATGGTCTATTGGAACCGACTTTTATTGGCAGCCCAAACTACTGTTGTGTATGGGCCAAAATTTTAGTTTCCTTTGGTTTTATGTGTATCCACAAGATAAACATAGGATTTCTCATTCCTATGGAATGCAAACATTTGTGTTGTTCGGTTTGTAGGTTTAGTCCTAGGAATTACACACGATAGGAATCCTACTCTTTTGGTTATACATCAAACTTTGAAAATTAGAATTCTCCCTAATATATGCCTATCAGAATTTTCAAAGTGAGAACCTGAGTGAGAGGATTGAAGTGTTTGACTAGAGAGAGGTGATTAGGCAACTACAACTTTTTATGCTCAAATATAAGTTCTCCAGATTATGCAAGTAGGTGAACAACCTATATGATAAGCAATATACAAGCTAAAAAAATATAGCTAAGTAAGTAATACTAGAAAAGATTAGTAAAGGTAAGTTGAGAGATAACCAAAAAAGTGACGCAAAAATTTATCCCGAAGTTCACTTCCCAAAGGAAGCTACTCTCCGTTGGAGCGTGATACATGTCTCACATATCTATAATTTTTGTATTGTTTCATGCTTGTTTTATATCATTACTACATGTTTCTACTACCTTTGTATACCATTTCAGGGCATTCGCGGAGTTACCTATTAAAAAGTTGCCCAATGCTAGTCACTATGTTTCGCTGTTTTTTAGTTCACAAAAAACTGTTAAAGCAATATTCGAGGAAAATGCCACGAAAATCAGGAGCCAGAGTTTACCCAAGACGAATATGGAGTCCAAAGGGGAGCCGGAGGCGAGCACCAGGGAGAGGGAGCGACCCCAGGCACGAGGTCGGGTGGGGTCGCACCCCCTGGTCACCTACAACCTCCTCACCTCCCTCGAACCTCGCCTTCGCCTGTTTAATGCTCCCTGAAATAATCTCCTTGGTGCGGGCATTATTTTCCACGAAACTCTGAAAGGACCACCGCCATCTCAAAACCCTAATACGAGGTTTCTGGAGTCCAGTCCCGATACCCTTTCGAAGGGGAAAACCGTCACATGAGGCTTCTTCATCACCATGATTTCCACCAAGGTGATGAGTGAGTAGGTCATCCTTGGATTACGGGTCCATAGCAATAGCTAGATGGTTTTATATTCTTTTTTCCCTACCATATTACAATCTTGTGAGCTATCTAACATGATCAACATCGATCTTATGTAATTTCTACATGTTTTGTTTGTTGGGATCCGATAAATTGTGAAGTTATGATCAAATTATTCATATTTCTTATATGATCTTGTTGCTACTATCATGTCCTTATTTTATTTAAGTTATTACATGATCTCTGATGTATGTACTTTGGCCAGGTGATTGCTTATATCTCCAATCATAGGCTCATGCCTCCTCCGTGTCTAGGCACAAGTGACAAAAACATCTAAGGACGAGGATGTGTTATTGCTACTAAGGGTAAAACAACAGTGTTTATGTGTACTTCATGAATATAAATATTTCTTACATTACGGGTGCTTAATGCAATTATTTGTTACTTTGCAACTTAATACCAGCAAGAGCCAAGCATAGAAGTGCTCTCAAGGTGGATTATAAGTCATAGATGCATTTGGATAACAGACTATGTATGTTTGACGTAATGTCTACATGAATATCACAATGAACTTTGTTTGTCATAATTATTTTTTGTTCCAATTCTATCAACTTCCTAGCTGTAATTTGTTCGCCCAACATGTTTGCTTGCTATCTTTTGAAGAGACACCACTAGTGAAACTATGGTCCGCGGAACTTTATTTTACATTGATTACAACCTCATTTACTTCATTTCAGTAATCAGATTGCTGGTTTGTTTTTATTTTCATTACTATTTTTCACAGCATACGTTTAAATCTCTTTGTTTTCAGAAGGACGGGAAGATTGACAACCTTCCTGAAACGTTGGGGGCAAAGTGATTATGTGTGTTGTGTGTAGGTTCACGCTCGTTAAAGCGCCAATTGGCGAGCACCGTGTTGGAGATCTTTAAGTCCTACTGGTTCGATAAACCTTGGTCTCAGAATTGAGGGAAAACTTCCTACTATGCTACATCATCTTCTTCTTAGGGTCCCCAATAGGTGGTGACAATTCACCCCATCAAGGATGTTTTCTGGCGTCGTTGCCATGGACTTTAGAGCTGAAAGGAGGAGAGTTACACACTTTCATTCTCTTTACTTTGTTTTTGTCTTGCTTATTTAATTTTTTTAGTCGTGTTTTGCTTGTTTGATTTCTCTAAAAATGAAAAACACAAAAATAAATTAGAATTTTAGCTTTTAGCCTTTTCTTGTTTTCCTTTGTTTTACCTTTTACCGACTCATAATGTTTTATCCTAAGTTTTATATGAAATATATTAGTATAGGAAATGGCTTTATCATCGGAAGAAATAATATTGAAGAATTATTTAATCATGTAAATGGGCTTTATGATCTTAATGAAAAACCTTTGGTTGAAGTTGCCCATTACTATGACACTGATGTAGCTTCTTTAGTGGGAATGATAGAAGCTAGATTTGTAAACATCTACCCCGTATTACATCAAATGTTTCTTAAACTTGATAGTATGGATAAATGAGGGGATAAAGATTTTGTGCTAAAAACCTTGCTTATGGAATTTGATGATGTTGCTAAAGAAGCTAGACAAATATTTGCTCGTTGTAAAATGCTTGGCTACGATATTGATATTGTGCACACCTTGAGAACTTAGGATACTAAGAGAAAGAAATAATGTAGGCAAAACTGAATGTGAAGAAGA
This sequence comes from Alopecurus myosuroides, assembly GCA_028641055.1. Taxonomy (NCBI): domain Eukaryota; kingdom Viridiplantae; phylum Streptophyta; class Magnoliopsida; order Poales; family Poaceae; genus Alopecurus; species Alopecurus myosuroides. Next base: position 177,748,708 of record CM054058.1, read on the forward strand.
GGTAAAAGTTCCTATACCATTCAAACAAATATGTATATCTGATGCTTTGGAAGATAATTTTGATTGGATTCCTCCTCAAAACTTTTTTGATGAAAATAGAAAACCTAGAAGGAAGGAAAGGGGAGACTCTGACCTTTCCATAGGGAGGATAAGGTTCATCTATGATTTAAATTTATAACCTTAATTTGAATGGATATGATGAAAATACTTGATTTTGGCATTGTGCCAAGCTAAAAGACATTACAAAAAATGTTTTGGGAGGCAACCCATGTTATTTTTTGCTTTCGGTTTATTTTGGATTTTTGTTTTGTCTTGGATGTTACTACCTCTATAACAACCTATTTCTATCCTTTTTTTTTGGTGCCAAGAGTAGCCTATAATGTTTTTAAAGTGATAATTTTTGTTTTCCTACCCAAAAACAGATTTCATGCACTTCACTCTAGAAAATGCTAAAAGTCACCAAATCGTGATCTTGATTTGAATTGTTTTGAGAGCAAAGCCCAACTTATTGTATTTAATTTTTAATTTTTCTGATATTAGCTATGGAAGTACCTCGTTAAATTTGATCTTTACAGGTTGTTCAGTATTTGACAAATTTATGTCTTTATTTGCTTTGTCTTCTTTACGAGTGTTGAGTGAGGTTAGCCAGGGGTGGAGAGCCACAAATAAGGCTTAGTAATAGTATTTAATGTTAAATTGAGTATTTGCAATGTGTCTTTACAGTACCAAAGTAGATTTGATTTAATTAGTACTAACCCTTCTAATAAGTTTATAGGAAGTTTTGTGTGAAAGAAGTTTTTAGATTTCATGAGAGAGGATGATGAAATATGATAAGAACGGATAAAAGCTAAGCTTGGTATGCCCAAGGCACCCGTATGATTTATTAAAGAAGACCCGTCGAACCTATATTTTTATTGCTTTACATATTATGTGTTGTTTCTTGGTGCGTATTTTTGTTTTATTTTCATTTTTTTTGTTGATCATTACAAGTTGGATCCTACCATTCTTGTTTGCGAGAGAGACGCACTATGCTTTTTCATAGAATACTCAGGTTCTTCACTCATATTTTTTAAGTATTGAGATTTTATATTGTTTAGCTCTTTTTGAGTTATATATTGTTTTTCACTTATATAATACTCTTGTTCTCCCTCAGCTGGATCTTGGGTGGCTTGCCGGAATAGTTTTTGTTTGTCGTTGTGGTAGTATAGCTGGTTCCTACTTGGCAAGTGGAAGACGATATCAATTTTCCCAACAAATTTATGTGCAATATTTTTTATTCAAGAATAGTCATGTATGGGCTGGTTAACTTTTAATTTATGGCCTTGGGCTTCCTCGCAAAAAAAGTGCTGCTCTTATTTCTTGGAAATCAGTAAAAAAGGAAAAACTTTGCAAAGCTCCAACTCACAAGCTCTCATTGCACCAAGTGTCACGTTTTCCCTTCTGGGACATTCTCTGCGCTCCAAGTGTTGACTCCTCCTTCCGCGCAGTCCCACGTGGGTGCCTGCATGTGCGACAAGTGGTGGCACGAGAGAGTTTTGGTGGGATTTTCTCCTTCAACTAGACTTCATGTTGATAGGTTTCGAGAAACTTTTTTTCAATGATACATTCTAGGAGATGCATCTGATTCATAGAAGAAAAGGCCGATACAAATTCTTTTGACTTACAACACTAGTGACCGTGCACGTTGATGGAGTGTAGACACACGCTCGTTGGGAGACCTCAAGCGCAATGTGTGAAGAGTGCATCAGCAAGTTTTCCTTTAGAAAAGAAACCAAGGTTGAATCGACCAGTAGGAGGACAAGCAACTTCTAAAGGTTGATGCAGCTGATGTGGTAGGGCGCACTACCGGTTCAGCAGCAACATAGAACCTACACAACACAATCAATTCACTTTGCCCCAACGTAGCAGTGATGTTGTCAATCTCACCGATTTTGCTGATAACAAAGAGGTTAAATTTATGATGTGGAAAACAGTATGAGAACAATGTTAAAACAGAAGTAGCAGTGTGAAAACAGTGGAAGGAGTGGTTATATTATCAGTATGAGAAAATGGACCAGGGTCCACAATTCACTAGTGGTGTCTCTCCATAAAAGATAGCTAACAAGTGTGGTGAACAAATTACAGCTGGACAATTGATATATAATGAAACATGCATGACATGATGATTACTATGTGATTCATGCGAGCATTACAACAAGACTCATAAACCGTCATCCAACTGCATCTATGACTAATAATCCACCCTCCGAATATCATCCGAACAAACATTGGGTATTAAGTTGCAAGCAACAGATAATCGCAGTAAACAAAGTGTGTAATGTAAACAATGTAAACATCGTTGTTTTCTCCTTAATGGCAACAACACATCCTCCATCCGTCACGTTTCTGTCACTCGAGCACAGATGCAAAGGTGGCATGAACCCACTATCGAGCATAAATACTCCCTCTTGGAGTCACTAGTATCTACTTGGCCAAAGCATCTACTAACAACGGAGAGCATGCAAGATCATAAATAACATACACACGAAGACAACATGATAGATTGATAATCAAGAGACATAGCATTCAATAATCATCGGATCCCAGCAAACACAACATGTAGCATTACAATAAGATTATCTTGATCATGTAGAGAAGCTCACGAGATCTAAACATGAGGCATAAATAGGAGAGAACAACCATCTATCTACTGCTATGGACCTGTAGTCCAAGGATGAACTACTCACGCATCACTCCGGAGGCGGGCATGGTGGTATAGAGCCCTCCGGTGACGATTTCCCTTCCCGGCAGGGTGCCGAGGAGAATTCCAGAACCCTCCCGATCTTGGGTTGATGATGACAGTGGCCTCGGGTGTTTTTCTTGAAAAAGTGGTATATTTTTAGGGTTCACGGATCAGGGGGGATAAATAGGTGAAAGGGCGATGGCGGTGGGCGCCTGAGGGGCCCACACCACCCTATGGCGCGGCCAGGGGGAGCGTCTCCCTATGGTGTGGCCCCCCCTTCGGGCCTTTTCGGGACTCCGATGAACCTTCGGGAATTTTGAGACTTCCGGGCTTAGAATTTTCCAATTCCGAGAATATTTCCGGAACAACTTTTCTGAAACTAAAAACAGCAGAAAATCGGAACTTGCTCTGTGGCATCTTGTCAATAGGTTAGTCCCAGGAAATCGATAAAAATGACATAAAGTGTAAGGAAAACATGTATCATATGGCATGAAAATAACATGGAACATCAAAAATTAAGGATACGTTTATGACGTTTCAACATCCCCAAGCTTAGTTCCTACTCGTCCTCGAGTAGGTAAACGATAAAAACACATAATTTCTTAGGTGACATGCTACCAACATAAACGTGATCATCTAAATTGTAAAAGCATAAGCATAGCTGAGATCATAGTACTTTAAACACAAGCATGATAGATATAATTTTAACAATTAAATATAGCAATCACCTTGCATCATGAAAAGTAACACAAATAAAAGATCATGAATAATAATGCATTCGAAAGTTATACGTTTGTAGAGAAAACATAGCAAACTGATATTTCACTTGTCCTTAAGAGTGGGGCAAACCATAAATGCCAGGACACCTTCAAAGTTTAAGAGGAAGACTAGAAAACATAATTTGAGACAAATAATAACACATCATGAATCAATTAATAATGTTTCTGGGACAAATGCACATTAAACTTAGAATGGAAACTATGCTCTCTCAACTGTGCATGAAGTTAGAAGATGGAGACTCAACATAAAAGTAGAAGAAAGGCCCTTCGCAGAGGGAAGAAGGGATCACTCATGTGCTAGAGCTTTTTATTTTATTAAACATAGGTATTGAAAACATTTTTTTAGAGAGGTGTATGCTTATGTCAACGAATGGTAAACAAAAAATATAGTATGAGTCGGGGGGTTACCCCCGGGTAGGGTAAAGGCAAGTGCTAAGGGCAAAGATCAGAAGAGACGTTTGGCAGAGTAGCTGGCTACCCGGTACTCGCTACCCGGTCGACTGCTATTCGGCCGTACACACTGATGGCCAGGAGGAAGAATCAAGAAAGTTGTTCTCCTCCGAGTAGAGGAAGTGGTCCGAGTAGAAATGGCGGTCTCCTACTCGGGCCAAAAGTCAAAGGAGCCGTTCTGACACAGGATCCCGCGTATCCTGGGTCCGTACTGGGGCACTGTTCATCTGCAGAGCGCGTGCTTATCCGCGCCAGGGTGTCAGCAGGGCGTCGCAGGTTAGGGGGGCCTACCACGTGACAGTGTCAGTGATAACAGATCAGTTTCTCGGTTCTGAGGAACGACTTTACACACGGAGACAAACTTGGAAGCCAAAGCTGTCAGCGGGAAGCTGGAAGTGTAAAGTGTGCACACTATGTCGACATCTTGGCTGTATCCGGCTGGGCACCAGTATATAAGGTGCTCTGCCTCCTCCTGCGCGAGGGACGACACGACTAAGGGCTACAGTCACCTAGAGAGGAGAGTGGCTACTCGGTGGTAAGCATCATTTGTACTGTGGCTACTCGGTGAGACACGAATATAAAGAGAGGAAGGCAGGAATAGGGGTTTTACCTCCACACGAGGGCCCTGAACCTGGGTAGATCGTGTTGTTTGCAGTGCTAGTTTCATACTCACGCGGCTACTCGCTGCGTGATCCCTCCCCGAGCGCCTCCAGCGTCCATCGTCCCCACATCTTTAGCCATCCTATGGCATCTGCCGTGACACCACCACGACAGTTGGCGCCCACCGTGGGGCAACCAGCGGCGCTGGCTGGAGTTTTCGTTCGGACGGGATCGATTTCTTCTACCGGAGAGCGCGTCGTCTGTGGCCTCGTCCACAGATTCGGCTCCTTCGACTTCGTCATCGACAACGCCGGTGATTTCGGCGGCAGGGCCATGCCGGAAGGCGGCTCGGTGCTCTCCTTCGGCTCGCACCTCGTCTACGTCGCCACCGTCATCGACCGCGAGTACCCCGGGGAGGTGCATGTCGCGGAAGATCCCCTGCTGTCATCGCTGCACGCGGGAGGCCGATTGGCCGCTCTGCGGACATCGCGGAGGTAATGATGACCGGCCCTGCTGCTGATGCCGGGAAGGGTGCGGCTGCAGCCGCAGGCGTCATCGAGGATCTCGCTGGCCCGAGTGCTGGCGGGAAGACCCACAAGCCCTACGAGAAGGACTGCAACCTTCCTCCCTCCACTACTCCGACGATACCTGCGTCCGCCGTGCGGATGGGCATGCCACCTCCCACCGAGCTCGAGCTCATGACCATGCGGGCGCAGCTCGACCAGCAGCGCCAGGCGCTGCTCGCCGAGCAGGCGAAGCTGGATAAGGTTAGGCTTGAGCTAAACCTGGACCAGAACGAGTACAACCGGGCTCACGGCTTCACGCCCGTGGTGAGGAGGCCTTCCAAGGCAGGGGCTACGCGTCACAACCTAGGCACCGAGATGGCAGCAGTTGGTGAAACTGCTGGCCAAGCCGCTAGCCAAAACACCGCCACCACCAGACCCAGATACAGCACCCCCGCCAAAACCCTTAGAGCTGCTGAGTTGCCGCATCTCGCTGGCGACGGGCGCGTTAGGCAGCAGGAAAGGCTCAATGAGCTAGTGCTAGAGGCTGCTAGGTAGAACGAGGAGTTCCGGAAAGCCAACCCGGGTGCTGGAGCTTCTGAGGTGGTGCACTCGCATGCGGCTAGATCTAACGATCAGGCCTCATCACCGCATCCCAGTCTCGCGAGAAGGAGCGGAGTGGGCATTCCGGCAGAGATAGGCAGATGCAGGTGTACGACCCGGCTGTCGCCGCAAAACAGCACGCTGTGGCGCGACAGTCTGGTCAAAAACACAACGCTGCAGGAGCAGGCTATCAAGCCCATAAAGCTCACAGCCAGGCCCGAGATGGAGAGCGCCCAGGCCCTTCTCAGCATCCAGTTGCTCAGCCTACTCGGCAGAGGCAGCAGCCGCGTGCAGTTGCACCAGCCGCCAACCCGGTGGAGCAGCCTGCAGTCGTGCAGGTGGACAGATATGATGATGGCTACTCGGCTATGGGGTTGGCGGGCTATGACATCCTGGATCGCGTGGGTGAGCGCGTGCTGGAGCCCAGTGATGTCAGGCACAAGCTGGACCAGATCAGCCTGTCCGCGCAACTCGAGAGCAAGGGGCCGCCTGGCCCAGAATGCTTTGGCCCCCGTATCATGACGGAGCCATCCATGAAGCAGTTCCAGCTCGCTAGGGGGACCAAATGCTATGACGGCAGCACCAAGCCGGAAGATTGGCTCAATGACTATGTCACAGCCGTGCACATTGCAGGCGGAAACCGGAGATGGGCCGTGCGGTACATCTCGCAGATGCTCGAGGGACCGGCAAGAACTTGGCTCAACAACCTGCCCAAGCACAGCATCAACTGCTGGCTTGACTTCGCGGAGGCATTTGTCAGCAACTTCACCAGCACCTACCGGAGGCCGAATAGGCCGCAGCAGCTATCTGCTTGCAGGCAGCGGGAAGAGGAGACAGACCGAGAGTATCTTACTCGGTGGAGTACTCTGAGGAACACCTGTGAGGGTGTGAATGAGGCCGAGGCCGTCACTTGGTTTGCGCAGGGCTGCAGGCATGGTAGCATGTTGTGGCAAAGGCTCCAGAGGGAGATGCCGAGTACTCTCGCTGAGACCATCCGGATTGCGGATCAGTACGCACTCGGCGACCCGACACAGCCTCTTCTTGATGCTGCGGAACCGAGAAGGAACTACAACATCAACACCAGCAAGCGCAATGAGTTCCGCAACAAGCGCAGAGGTGACCGGATTCATACCCGGTACGATCCTGAGGAGGTGAATGCTGTGGCAACCGGAGCTGGGAGTAGCCAGAGGCCAAAAACTGCTGGAGCCCAGTACGGGCAGAACCAGAATCAGGGCCAAGGCAACAAGAAGCCATACAACGCTTCCCAGCAGGGTAGCGGCAACTCGGGTCCGGCACCAAACTTTGTCTTCAAGGACATGAAGGATGGCCCGTGCAGCTTCCATACTCGGCATCCCGCAAGACCTGCCAACCACACTACTCGGCAGTGCAGTTGGTGGGAGGAAATCAAGAACGAGGGCCTGCCTCCTCCTCCTCATCCTCTGCCAGCCGCAAATGCCGCTGTACAGCCTGCTCGCGCACCCGCTGCTCGGCCTCCAGTTTTCCCGAGAAGAGAGAATGTCAACCAGGTGGCTTTAGGAGCCAACCGCCACTTCAACAATGATGGCTACCGCAACAACAACAACAACTACTACACCCGCAACAACAACAGAGGCAACAACAACAACAACCAAGGTAACAACAACAGCGGCAACAATGGTGGCGGAGACCGCAATCGGTACCAGGAGCACCACGAGAGCTACATGATCTTCACCTCTGAGCCTGTCGACAAGAAGTCTCAGCACAGGCGTGCCATGGAGGTCAATGCTGTGATCCCTGCTGTTCCTCACTACATGCACTGGTGCAACCAAGAGATCACGTGGTCCAGAGCGGATCATCCTAAGGTGATGCCCAACCCGGGTAGCTACGCCTTGGTGCTGGATCCCACCTTCTTGGGTCCTGAGAAGAACGTGAGGTTCAGCAAGGTACTCATCGACAATGGCAGCAACATCAACATCGTGTACAAAGACACGCTTGAGAAGCTTGGTATGGCCGAGAACATGCTACTACCCAGCAAGACCACTTTCCATGGCATTGTGCCAGGAGTCTCTTGCAATCCGATTGGCCGAGTATGGATAGATGTGCTATTCGGCACCAGGGAGAACTGCCGCACAGAGAGCCTGCAGTTTGAGGTGGTTGATCACCAGAGCCCCTACCATGCCCTACTCGGCAGGCCCGCTCTGAGCAAGTTCATGGCCTCTACCCACAGTGCATATCTGAAGATGAAGATCCCTGGTCCCAATGGCGTGATCACTATCGCTGGTGATTACAAGAAGTCTATGGAGTGTGCCTCTGCTGGCTCTCAGTTGGCAGAGTCCATGGTGATTGCTGCCGAGAAGAAGAAGATGTACGAGGTGGTGGCTATGGCGCAATCCGCGCAAGCTGGTGCGCCCGGCATGCCGAGTTCCCAGCACGGGACGGCGTTCCAGGCATCTCAGGAGACAAAGAAGATCCAGGTTGACCCTGAGTTTCCCGACCGAGTTGCCATCATTGGCTCCGGGTTGGGGGAGAAATAGGAAAGTGAGCTCATCCACTTCCTCCGTGAGAATCGAGACATGTTCGCCTGGTCCAATGAGGATTTACCGGGTGTCCCGAGGGAGTTGGTTGAGCACTCGCTACATGTGCGTCCTGACGCCAAACCAGTGAAGCAGGCTATGCGCCGCTTCGGAGATGAAAGAAGGAAGGCCATCGGTGACCAGATCACCAAGCTGCTGATAAGCAATTTCATCATGGAGGTGCTGCATCCGGATTGGCTAGCCAACCCGGTCATGGTTGAGAAGAAGAAGGAGGACCCCAAGGCCGCTACCGCATGGCGCATGTGCGTCGACTACATCGACTTGAACAAAGCCTGCCCCAAGGATCCTTTTCCGCTACCTCGCATCGATCAGGTGATCGATTCTACTGCTGGTTGTGAACTGTTGTCTTTCATAGATGCCTACTCTGGTTTTCACCAGATAGCTCTCAACCCTGCTGATCAAATAAAGACTGCCTTCATTACCCCGTACGGGGCTTATTGCTATCGTGTCATGTGTTTCGGGTTGCGGAATGCGGGTGCCACTTATCAGAGATGCATGCAGAAATGCTTGCATGACCAACTCGGCAAAAATGTGCAGGTGTACGTAGATGACATTGTCATCAAAACGAATAAAACACATACTCTGCTTAGTGACCTTGAGGAAACTTTCGCTAACTTGCGCAAGTATAAGATGAAGCTGAACCCGAGTAAATGCACCTTTGGCGCCCCGGCTGGCAAGCTACTCGGCTTCTTGGTATCCAGTCGGGGCATTGAGGCCAATCCTTCGAAGATAAAAGCTATTGAGAGCATGTCTTTGCCGAGATCCCTGAAGGATGTGCAAAAATTCACTGGTTGCTTGGCATCTCTGAGCCGTTTCTTGGGCAGAATGGGCGAGAAGGCCCTACCCTTGTGTCGGGGGGTTACCCCCGAGTAGGGTAAAGGCAAGTGCTAAAGGCGACTGTCAGAAGAGAGGTTTGGTCGAGTAGCCGCCTACCCGGTACTTGCTACCAGGTTGACTGCTACTCGGTCTTACCTCAAGATGACCAGAAGGAGATATCAATCAAGTTCTGTCCATTCGAGTAGAAGAGTTGGCCCGAGTAAAATTGGCGGGAACCTACTCGGGCCAGAAAGTCAAAGGAGCCATTCTGACACAGGATCCCGCGTATCCTGGGTCCGTACTTGGCAGTATTCGAACTACTGTTCATATGGGACCGGCCTGCCTGACAGTGACAGCATGGAAGCAGGCCGTCGCAGGATAAGGGAGGCCTACTCTGTGTTTGGCACAGTGATACCAGTCTGTCCCCTTGTTTTGCCCAACGACTTTCCAGATGCAGCCAAGATTAGGAACCAAAGCTGTCAGCGGGAACCCGGAAGAAGGACGATGTGCACACTATGTCGACACTTGTCCATGTTTGGACGTATCCGGCTGGGCACCGTGTATATAAGGTGCCCCGCCGCCTCCTGCGTGAGGATCGAACACTTGGTGACCTAATTCTTGACCTAGTTCATCACCTAGAGAAGAGAGTGGCTACTCGGTAGCAAAAACATTGTACTGTGGCTACTCGGTGAGACACCAGAATACATAGAGAAAGGCAGGAGTAGGGGTTTTACCTCCTCACGAGGGCCCTGAACCTGGGTAGATCGTGTTGTTTGCCGTGTTTACTTCGTACCTCACGCGGCTATTCGTCGCGTGATCCCTCCCCGAGCACCTCCAGCGTCCTTCGTCCCCACATCTTTAGCCATCCCATGGCATCTGCCGTGACACCACCACGACAGTTGGCGCCCACCGTGGGGCAACCAGCGGCGCTGGTTGGAGTTTCTGTTCGGACGGGATCTTCTTCAGCGGAGCGCGTGGTCTGTGGCCTTGTCCACAGATTCGGCTCCTTCGACTTCGTCACCGACAACGCCGGCGATTTCGGCGGCAGGGCCATGCCGGAGGGCGGCTCGGTGATCTCCTTCGGCTCTCACCTCGTCTACGTCGCCACCGTCGCCAACCGCGAGTACCCCGAGCTGGTGCATGACGCGGAGGATCCTCCCGCGGTGATCGCTGCTCGCGGAAGGCCCGCGTGCCGCTCTGCGAACTGCGCTGAGGTGATGGTGACGGGCTTGGCGGCAAACACTGGCGCGGCCGCTACTGGCGCCGCGGCCGTTGTCGAGGAGATTGATGCACCGGCTGCTGGTGGCAGGGTTCACCGGCCCTACGAGAAGGAGAGCAACTTGCCGCCTTCCACGTCTACGGTCATTCCCGCGTCGGCTATGCGACCTGGCATGCCAACTCCCACCGACGTCGAGCTCCTGGCCATGAGGGAGCAGCTCGAGCGGCAACGCCTGGAGCTGCTTGCTGAGCAGGCGGAGTTGGATAAGGTGAGGTTGGAGTTGAGTCTAGATCAGCTTGAGTACAACAAGGCTCACGGCTTCACGCCAGTTGCTAGGAGGGCTAGCAGAGTAGGTGCCACTCGGCGCAATCTTGGTGCCGAGATGGCGACAGTTGTAGAGGCTCCTGCTCAGTCCGCCACCGCAAACACCTCCACTAGGCCCAGATATAGCACACCCGCCAAGACACTTAGAGCTGCAGAGGCTGTAGCTGCCGAGTTGCCTAGACTAGATGGCGATGCGCGTGTTAGGCAGCAAGAAAGACTCAACGAGTTGGTGTTGGAGGCTGCTAGGCAGAATGAGGAGTTCCGGAAGGCCAACCCGGGTGCTGGGGCTTCGCAGGTGGTTCACTCGCACGCGGCTAGATCTAACGATCAGGCCTCGTCTCCGCATCCCAGCCGCGAGAAGAGCCGCAGCGGGCGTTCGAGCAGAGATAGGCAAATGCAGGTGTATGACCCGGCTGCTGCCGCGAGACAGTTTGCTGTGCCGCAGCAGCCCGGGCAGGAACACAACGCTGCAAGAGCAGGCTCTCAAGCCCATCAAGCTCAAAGCCGAGCCCGAGATGAGGCGTGCCCAGGTCCTTCTCGGCGTCCCGCTGCTCCGCCTACTCGGCAGAGGCAGCAGCCGCGCCCAGTGGCACCAGTCGCCAACCCGGTGGAGCAGCCTGCAGCTGTGCAGGTGGACAGGTATGATGATGGCTACTCGGCCATGGAGATGGCGGGCTATGATGTCCATGATCGTGTTGGCGAGCGCATGCTGGCGCCTGGAGATGCGAGGCATCAGTTGGACCGGATCAGCTTGTCGGCGCGGCTGGAGAGCACGGGTCCTCCCGGCCCCGAGTGCTTTGGCCCGCGCATCATGAACGAGCCGTCCGTGAAGAACTTCCAGCTTGCAAGAGGCACCAAGAGCTACAATGGCAGCACCAAGCCTGAAGATTGGCTCAATGACTATGTCACCGCGGTCCATATCGCGAATGGCAACAGAAGATGGGCTGTGCGCTATGTTCCGCAGATGCTAGAGGGTCCAGCTCGCACTTGGCTCAACAACTTGCCCAAGAACAGCATCAATTGCTGGCTGGACTTCTCGGATGCCTTCATCAGCAACTTCACCAGCACATACAAGAGACCGAATAGGCCACAGCAGCTGTCCGCTTGCAGGCAGCGAGAAGACGAGACAGACCGCGAGTATCTTACTCGGTGGAGTACATTGAGGAACACCTGTGAGGGTGTGAATGAAGCACAGGCCATCACTTGGTTTGCGCAGGGATGCAGGCATGGCAGTATGCTGTGGCAGAGATTGCAGAGGGAGATGCCGAACACTCTGGCGGAGACCATCAAGATTGCGGATCAGTACGCACTTGGTGATCCTACTCAGCCACTGATGGGCTCCTCTGAGCCGAGAAGAAACTTTAGCAACGGCAAGCGCAACGAGTTCCGCAACAAGCGTCGAGTAGATACTCGGTATGATCCTGAAGAGGTGAATGCAGTGACTGTTGGAGCTGGTGGCAGCCAGAGGCAGAAACCTGCTGGAGCCTACGGGCAGAACCAGAACCAGGGCCAAGGCAACAAGAAGCCATTTCGCACCTCTCAGTCGGGTAGCGGGAACTCCGAGCAGCCGAAGAAGTTTGTCTTTGATGACATGAAGGATGGCCCATGCAGTTTTCACACTCACCACCCCTCGAGGCCTGCTAACCACACTACTCGGCAGTGCGAGTGGTGGGAGGTGATCAAGAGTGATGGCTTGCCTCCTCCTCCTCCTCTGCCAGCGGCCAATGCCAATGTGCAGCCTACTCGCACACCCGCAGCTCGGCCGCCAGTGTACCCGAGAAGAGAGAATGTGAACCAAGTGGCCTTAGGAGCCAACCGCAACTTCAACAATGAGAGATACCGCAACAACAACAACAACTACAACCGCAACAACAACAACAGAGGCAACAACAACAACTACCAGGGCAACAACAACAACGGCAACAATGGGGGCGGAGGCTCCAGTCAGTACCAAGAGCACCATGAGAGTTGCATGATCTTCACTTCTGAGCCAGTCGACAAGCAATCACAGCACAGGCGGGCCATGGAGGTCAATGCAGTGATTCCTGCTGTCCCTCACTACATGTATTGGTGTGACCAGGAGATCAGGTGGCCCCGAGTAGATCACCCCAAGGTGATGCCCAATCCGGGTAGCTATGCCTTGGTGCTGGATCCTACCTTCCTGGGTCCCGAGAAGAATGTGAGGTTCAGCAAGGTGCTAATCGACAACGGCAGCAGCATCAACATCGTGTACAAAGACACACTCGAGAAGCTTGGCCTGGCCGAGAACATGATGCTGCCTAGCAAGACCACCTTCCATGGCATTGTGCCCGGGATCTCGTGCAACCCGATTGGCCGAGTATGGATCGATGTGCTATTCGGCACCAGGGATAAATGCCGCACAGAGCGCCTACAGTTCGAGGTGGTGGATCATCAGAGCCCTTACCATGCTCTACTCGGCAGGCTTGCTCTGAGCAAGTTCATGGCCTCTACTCATGTTGCATATCTGAAGATGAAGATCCCTGGTCCCAATGGCATCATTACTATCTCTGGTGATTACAAGAAGTCCATGGAGTGTGCCTCTGCTAGCTCCCAGTTGGCGGAGTCGATGCTGATCGCTGCCGAGAAGAAGAAGATGTATGAGGTGGTAGCTATGGCGCAATCCGCGCAAGCTGGCGCGCAGGGTGTGCCGAGTACCCAGCACGACACTGCTTTTCAGGCTGCCAAGGAGACAAAGAAGGTCCAGGTCGACCCCGAGTTCCCCGACCGCGTAGCCATCATTGGCTCCGGGTTGGCGGAGAAATAGGAAAGCGAGCTCATCCACTTCCTCCGTGAGAATCGGGATGTTTTCGCCTGGTCCAATGAAGATCTACCAGGAGTCCCGAGGGAGTTGGTTGAGCACTCATTACATGTGCGTCCTGACGCCAAACCAGTGAAGCAGGCTATGCGCCGCTTCGGAGATGATAGAAGGAAGGCCATTGGTGACCAGATCACCAAGTTACTGATAAGCAATTTCATCATGGAGGTGCTGCATCCGGATTGGCTAGCCAACCCGGTCATGGTCGAGAAGAAGAAGGAGGATCCCAAGGCTGCCACTGCATGGCGCATGTGTGTCGACTACACCGACTTGAACAAGGCATGCCCCAAGGATCCTTTCCCGCTACCTCGCATCGATCAGGTGATCGATTCCACTGCTGGTTGTGAACTGTTGTCTTTCATAGATGCCTACTCTGGTTTTCACCAGATTGCACTCAACCCTGCTGATCAAATAAAGACTGCTTTCATTACCCCGTACGGGGCTTATTGCTATCGTGTCATGTGTTTTGGCTTGAGGAATGCGGGTGCAACCTATCAGAGATGCATGCAGAAATGCTTGCACGATCAGCTCGGCAAGAATGTGCAGGTGTACGTAGATGACATTGTCATCAAAACGAATAAGACACATACTCTGCTTGCCGACCTGGAGGAAACCTTTGCTAACCTACGCAAGTACAAAATGAAACTGAATCCGAGTAAGTGCACCTTTGGTGTACCGGCTGGAAAGCTACTCGGTTTTCTAGTTTCTAGTCGGGGCATCGAAGCTAATCCTTCCAAGATAAAAGCTATTGAGAGCATGTCTTTACCGAGATCACTGAAAGATTTGCAGAAGTTCACAGGTTGCTTGGCATCTCTGAGCCGTTTTCTGGGCCGAATGGGCGAGAAGGCCCTGCCTCTATACCAACTGATGAAGAAAAGTGACAAGTTTGTCTGGACTCCGCAAGCGGATGTGGCATTCAATGAGCTGAAAGCAATGCTGGCTAGTGCTCCCATCTTGGCTAGTCCGCTACCCAAGGAGCCAATGTTGCTGTACATTGCTGCGACTAACCGAGTAGTCAGCGTGGAGATTGTGGTGGAACGAGAAGAAGAAGGCAAGAGTGTGCAGCGCCCAGTATATTATCTCAGTGAAGTGCTGTCCAGTTCCAAGCAGAACTACCCGCATTACCAGAAGATGACCTATGGTGTGTACCTAGGCGCCAGGAAGCTGAAACATTATTTCCAGGAGCACCCCATCACGGTTGTGAGCTCTGCTCCCATCTCGGACATCATGGGTAACAAGGAGGCGAGTGGCAGAGTAGCCAAGTGGGCAATCGAGCTAGCCGCGTATGCACCCGCGTATACGAGAAGAGAAGCCATCAAGTCTCAGATTCTGGCGGAATTCCTGGTGGACTGGGCCGAGGTGCAGTATGAGCCTCCTGCTCCAGTTTCTAACTACTGGAAGATGCACTTTGATGGCTCAAAGGTGAAGGAAGGCCTTGGTGCTGGCGTAGTGCTTACGTCACCCAAGCGAGATCAGCTCAAGTATGTGTTGCAGATTCACTTCAAGGCGTCCAACAATGTAGCAGAGTACGAGGCAGTGGTGCATGGTTTGCGAGTAGCAAAGGAGGTGGGCGTGCAGCGCATTATATGCTATGGTGATTCAGATCTGGTAGTGCAACAAGTCTCGGGTACATGGGATGCTCTAGATGCTAACATGGCATCATATCGCTTCCTGGTGCAGTCTATGACTGGGTTCTTCGAAGGCTGTGAGTTCCAGCACATTCACCGAGCAGAGAACGAAGCAGAAGATGAGTTATCCAAGTTGGGATCTTCTCGGCGATCCATCCCGGCGGGAATCGCCTTGGAGCATTTGAGGAAGCCATCCATCAAGCCTTCTCCCAACTCGGAGTCCATATTTGTTCCTTCTCTGCCAAGTGAGGAATCTGATCCCATGGAGATTGACTGGGAGAGTGCTACAGGAAACCCGGGGACTGCCGTCCTCTACTCGGGGACTGCCATTCCCTACTCGGGGACTGCCACTCCTTACCCGGGGACTGCCTTTCCCTACTCGGGGACTGCCACTCCTTACCCGGGGAGTGCCACTCCTTACCCGGGGACTGCCTTTCCCTACTCGGGGACTGCCACTCCTTACCCGGGGACTGCCACTCCTTACCCGGGGACTGCCATTCCTTACCCGGGGACTGCCACTCCTTACTCGGGGACTGCTGTCCTTAACCCGGGGACTATCGCATTCATTGAGGAGGTTATCGCCAATCGATCTGGGCTGCAAAGAAGTGCCCCCACCCCTAAAGAGCAACCAGAGGTACCCGTCCCAATGGAAGTGGACAAACCAGTGTTTCCCGCACGGGAGACACCGAGTTGGGCTATGCCCATATTATCCTTTCTAAGGGACGGTAATCTACCTGAAGATGAGGTGACTGCAAGGCAGATTCAGAGAAGATCCAAAGGCTACACTATAGTCCGAGATGTGCTGCACAAGAGAAGTGCCACTGGTGTGCTGCAACGTTGTGTGGATCCAGCAGAAGGAGAGGAGATCCTGGTAGAGATACACCAAGGAGAATGCGGGCACCATGCCTCTTCTCGGGCGCTGGTCCAGAAAGCTTTCCGGCATGGCTTCTACTGGCTCACAGCACTGCAGCAAGCTGAGGACATCGTGAGGAAGTGCACTGGCTGCCAGATGTTCGCAAGTAAGATTCACATGCCTGCTTCCGAGCTGAAAACAATTCCTATCACCTGGCCATTTGCTGTTTGGTGTTTGGACATGGTTGGGCCTTTCCAGCCGGCTAGGGGCAACATGACTCACATCCTGGTCATGGTGGACAAGTTCACCAAGTGGATTGAAGTGAAACCTATTCGGAGATGCGATGGGGCCACAGCTGTGAAATTCGTGAAGGATGTGATCCTGAGATATGGCTACCCGCACAGTATCATCACCGACAACGGCACAAACTTTGCTGAGGGAGCAATGGTGCGGTTTTGCAGAGATAAGCATATCCGACTAGACGTTGCGTCAGTCGCGCATCCCGCTTCCAATGGGCAAGTTGAAAGAGCAAATGGCATGGTACTGGCAGGCATAAAGCCAAGGCTGATGGAGCCACTGCTGAAAACACCTGGGTGTTGGTTAGACGAGTTGCCAGCGGTGTTGTGGAGTCTAAGGACTACCCCTAACCGGTCAACCGGCTACACGCCATTCTTCTTGGTATACGGGGTTGAGGCCGTGTTGCCAATAGACTTAGAGCATGACTCCCCCCGAGTAACCCTCTACACTGAGGTGGAGGCGAGAGAAGCTCGAGAAGACGACGTTGACCTGCTTGAAGAAGCAAGAGAGCTGACTCTGTCACGTTCGGCTATCTACCAGCAAAACCTGCGGCGTTATCATAGCCGAAAGGTGAACCCAAGGGTTTTCCGAGAAGGAGACATGGTCCTTAGGCTTGTGCAGCGCATAGCCGGGATGCACAAATTGTCTCCTCCATGGGAAGGGCCTTTCATTGTGAGCAAAGCGCTGCACAACGATGCTTACTATCTTGTAGATGTGCGCCCACCACAGGCGAACAGGGCAGATAAATCTGGAGAGGAAACCAAGCGCCCTTGGAATGTAGCTCTACTCCGTCGTTTTCATTCGTGAGCAAAAGATGTGTATGTACCCTTTTATCCGAGTTGAAATTCTACTCTGCAATCTGAAATTGATCTCGGGGACTGCCCTCGTCCAAAATTGCTCTAAGTGTTTTTACTCGGCTTTACCTTTTGCCTATTCGGTTGCTCTACTTCAAAATTCAAAGGTACATTGAGTACTGTGTTTAAACCTACATGCCAACTCTTCGACTTTGCTGCTGTCCGAAACCCGGCTTCATGGCAAGCAAGAGAACAAGCAAAAGGTCCATGAGCACAAGAAAAATTACTAAGGAAAAGAAGAGTGCAGGAACCGAGTAGGGTGTTTTTGTTACTGTTCTGTGAATTGTCTTTTCGGCTAAGTGGTGGGCTGCGTTACTATGATTGTTTCTAAGCGGCTAAGTATTTGCAGCTCTACTCTTTAACTCTTGTGACTCGAATACCAAAAAAGCAACAAGTTGCGGGTAGAGCTGAGACGAAAAGGGAGAGTGAATAAGAAATGCAACTCGGGGACTCGCATGATAACGCAACTCGGCATCCAGCCCAGGTTGAACAAATTGATTAAGTTGGAAATAACAAAAGTGGGAATAAAATTGAGTAGCAACGGAATAAAATAGTCTGGTACATCTGCTCCCGGCATCCCGGGGATCTGATAAGTGTTTGAGTAAGAAATTTGCAGGATGAAATCAAATTCAGGTTGATGGGGCGTTCTCGGTGCTCGCCTTGGCTGCTTCGCCTTCCTCAGCAGCTTTGGTGGCGTCCGCATCTGCGCTGGCATCAGCAGTCCTCGCTTGCTCGGCGTCAGGCTCGGTGGCGAGCTGCTCAGAAGTAGCAGTGGCCACCGAGATGGGCGTTGTCGCGGAAGCAGAGCCGGTCTCGGGGGCGTGGGGGCGCACCGTGTCGTCGAGGGCGGCTCCTGAGGAGGTGCCGAACTCGAGGGCAGCGGTGTCGATCTCCTCGGCCTCTTCATCGCTACTCGCGATGACTGCTGCCTTCCCCTTTCCCTGGGGAGAATCGAAGAAGCCCAACTCGGGATCTGTTTCTTCATCCTCCTCCTCGTCCTCCTCCATCTCGGTGTCGGGCTCAGGGAGACCATCGATGAAGGTGGCCGTATCCGCGCACTCCGCAACCTCATACGCAATCAGTTGGCGCGTGGTCACGCAGCTGGGATCCATCTCCCACTTGGAATTGGCGCGCTTCCCGCGGATGACCTGCATGTTCAGATTCTCGTACCAAGAGGCGACACAGAGCAGCATCAGATCAGCGCCTGCCCGAGCTCCCGAGGCACGCCACTTCTTCAACTCGGCCTTCACATTGCGCAGCTTCAGAGCAAGGCCACCGATGGTTGTCGGCGCGGGATCTTCAGGCCAGAATAGCTTGTGGAGCTCGAAGCCGACGCGCACCAGGTCGGTGCCCACGCCGGCCAGGCGTTCGAAGTGCCCTCGCATCACCAGCAGGCTGTCCTCGATCTCGGCTCTAGTGTCCGCAGCCTCGCCTTTCTCAATGCGAGCTGCTCGGGCCTTGGCCAAAGCTGGCGCGCAAGCGGACACGAGATCAGGGAAGATTTCTGCACAAAAAGCAAGTGAGAAATTCAGTCACAGGATCCGAGAAGAGGCAGAACCGAGAAGAAGAGATGCAGGAAGGAGGAAACTTACTGTGAAGCTCGTGGCGCAGCTGCTGCAACTGGATTTTCCATTCCTCCTCATTGGAAACGTGCCTCTCCTCAAGCAAGCGCAGGCCATCCAGCTGAGTAAAGAGCCCAGCATTGCCTTCTTTCAGCACTTCGCATTCCTGCTCGAGGGACTTTATCTTGGCATTGAAAGTTGTCTCAGCCTTGGCCTTCTCGGCGATAACTCTGTCCCTCTCGGCGCCAAGGTCGAGAGCATCCTGGAGGGCCTTCTGCAGCTGGAGTTGCAGCTGCTCCATCTCTGTTGTGTGCTCCTTAACCAGCTCAACGGCCTGGCTGGACAACTGCTGCTGAACCTCAGCAGGTTTAAGGCAATCCTGATGCTCGACAACAAACTTCTTATGATCTTCTGAAAAGAGCAAAGCACGGTTAGCAGAGAAGCAAAGGAAACAGACACAAGGGCAAACCGAGTAAACGGAGGTTTACCTTCAAGCTTCTTGATGGTGGTCTCGGCATTCGCAACAAAGGCACGGCAGTTCAAATGCTCGTCAACCAGGGCCTTCAGTTTCCCTGCAGAGTAGAAATGGTTAACGCAAAAAGCAATAGCGGGCGTAAACAAAAAACGCAAGAACCGCATAAGCGAGAAGCGTACCTTCCACCTCGGACAACCTCATAGTACTGTTCATAACTTCTTCGTCGGCTTCCTCGGCGCTCACCTTCTCCTTCTCAAGGGCGGCAATACGCCTCTTGGCAATGGCGTGGTTCCAGAGAAGTTGGCGGTGCAAGTTGGTCCGCTTTAGTACACTATTCTGAGAAGCAAAAGAAACAAGTGTCAGGCAAAGTATTTGAGATTCCACCCGAGAAGGCGGCTACTCGGAAGAGTGTCCACCTACTCGGCCAGAATCTCGGGGACTGGGTGATGGATAAGGATAAGAGGAAGAAAAGAAAAGAAGTAGAGATGCAACTCGGAAAAGATAAGTTGAGGCTTACCGCGTAAGACTGCTCGAGATCTTCTGCGTTCTTGCGGTGCACGAACATCTTGGCAGCCAGAGTAGCAGAAGTGGTCGAGACGGTCATGGGTTTGCAACCCAAGTCCACCTTGTTCCAGTCCTGGCGCATGTGGTCGATGTCGCCCAAATCGATGCCATTCCAGTTGGGGTTGCCGAGAATCATACTATCCCATTTGGCGTCAATGAAGCCAATGAGGTCGAGTACCTGCTCAAGGCTCTGGGATGATATCGCCTGGTCTTGAGCTCCCCGAGAAGCAATGGAGGCGGATCTGTCCTGGTTTGGGGCCGGGGGCCCGGAGTCCACCGCCAAGGCTTTCCTTCCTCTTGTGAGAGCAATCTTCCGGTCCTCGACGGAAAGGCCAATCTGGCGCTGTTGGCTGACCTTCACCATATAATCCGGGTAGAGGGGCTGATCAGCCATGGTGGCGGCGGCAGGAACCGCACTGGGATTGCGGATAACCAGCTGCTTGGACTGGCCAGCTGGCGTCGGCGGCGGCTTGTCGGCAGCTTTCTTCTTTGCCTTCTCTTTCTGAGCGGTTGGCTTCTCGACTTTCTGCGTCTCGGTTTCCTTCTTCTCGGCTGCCCTCTTCTCGACTGCCTCCTTCAGAGCGTCTAGGGCTTGTTTCCTGGTTACTCGCCCGGCAGGAGGGCTGGCTGCGTCCTTGGTCTGTGGCACCAAGGAGGAATCTGGCGGTGCAGAGCCTTGATCAATGGGTGGCACCACGGATCCACCACTTTGTGCAGCATCTGGTTGCGCGCTACTCTGTGCAGCGCCTGGTTGCGCACTGCTCAGGGGATACTCCTCAGTCATGGCTGTATCTTCTACCCGCTGCTCGGCAGCGGGATCCTCTTGTCCGGCAGCGTCTGTGGCTGGCTGCTCAGGTTCGGCTTCTTGCCGCTCGACGGCGGCGTCATCATCGTGCATCTCCTGATCACGGTCTTGGCTCTCCTCGGCGGTGCTAGCCGGAGGAGAAGGGGGCCTTTCCTGGTGTGCGGCGTCCTGCGCCTCTGGATCGGCGCGGGACTGTTGCTCAGGCCCTGCTCGCGTGTTGGTGGTGTCGGCCCCATCGCCCTCGAGGTCGACAACATTGTCGACGTCGATGGCAGCTTGTTTCTTGGCCTGGTCAGGCGCGAGAGCAGCATCCGCGTTCAAGGGGGCTCTGAAAAGGAAATTGGAACCAAAGATAAGAGAAGGGCAGAGGAAAACAAGAGAAAGCAGGGAAGGAAAAGGATTGGGAGTCAACCGAGAAGAACAAAATGAACTGAAACATGCAACCGAGAAGAAACTTACGCGGTGGTAGAGGAAATTGTTCGCCTCGTTCTCTTCACGACCGCTTTCTTAGTCGTCTTCTCGGTCACCTTCTTCTTCTTGGCGGGGGGCTCTAGGGCGCCGCTGCCGGTCCGTTTGCGGGTAGCTGGTGCAGCAACAGAAAGAGGATTGACCTCAAGGGCTTTCTCCTCCTCGTCCTCGTCATCATCCTCAGCATTTGCAGCATCTGTGAAATAGGGAGGAAGGAAAACACTTCAGAAACAGCAGGCAAAGGGCTTGTGCTTTGCGCAGAGGGAGAGCGCGAATTCAGTTACCTTCAAACTCGTCATCAGACCAGTCGCGAAGAGATGTTTCGGCAGGTTGCTTCTCTGTCGTAGGGGAGTGAGGAAGGTTGATCTGGTCTGCAGTCTCAAAAGAGGCCTTGTCGTCCTCCTCTCGGTCAGCAAACCAATTGCCTTCGAAGCGTTCACAGCTCTCCATAAGCCGGCGATTGAGGACCTGAAGAGCGGAGAAGTGTCACAAGTTAGCCGAGTAGCAGGAAGGTGTTCTACTCGGATAGGCGTGCAAACACAAAGCACACTAAGCCTAAGCAACTTTACCGGATGTTCTACTCGGATAGGCGTGCAAACACAAAGCACACTAAGCCTAAGCAATTTTACCGAATGTTCTACTCGGATAGGCGTGCAAACACAAAGCACACTAAGCCTAAGCAAACTTACTGAATATCCTACCCGACAAGGCGTGCAGGCACAAAGCACACTAAGCCTATGCAATTCTACTAAGTACTCTACTCGGTACGGAATGCAATTGCTAGTCGCAGCCAAGAGAGAAGATTTTCTAGTCGGATGGCAAATATCGAAAGCAGAATAAGGAGAACGTACCCGGGGAATCGGTTTCGTGCGGCTGAATGGGATGAACCCATACTGCCAGTGGTCACCAAGGCTTGTTGTCAGGATAGCCCTGGCGTGCACGGGAACATCCGCGTTGTCGAGCTCGATGGTGGTCGTTCTGGTGCAGTCGCGGGGGCCTCCCATATAGCACATCAGATGGCTGCGCTCCTGCAGAGGCAGCACGCGATTCTTGATCCAGCAAGCCACATGATCATCACTCTTGAGGCCCTCGTTGATTAGAGCACCGAGCCGCTCATCTATCTCCATCGAGTTGAGGTCGTTGGAGGGCTTTGCCTTCCAATTCTTCCCGGATGGAGCACGATTACTCCAAGCGGGCAGATTGATTCTGTCAGTTACCTGGCCTCCTTCCGTGGCGGGGATGTTCTTGACGTAGAGGAAGGTCTTCTGCCACATCCGGACGGATTCCAAACCCTTGATGCGAGGGTGATTGGTCCCCGACCGCTGCACCATCATGGCGCAGCCAGTATCGGTCGCGCGGGCGCTGGCGGCCGCGCCATCCTTCTTCCCGGTGGTTTGCTGGCGAAGATGGAAATACTTCAACCAGGTATCTGTAGTGGGATGGATACCGAGAAAGGCCTCGCATACCACGGCGTGGTAAGCGAGGAAGACGACGGCGTTTGGTGGCAAGTGATGCATTTGGAGACCGAAGTGGTCCAGGAAGCGGCGGAGAAAGTCGGAGGCCGGAAGGCCGAATCCGCGCTCTAAATGCGACAGGAAGACAACATGCTCGCCCTCCCGCGGGGTTGGCACGATCTCGCCCTCAGACGGCCGGCACTGAACACCAGGAGGAACCCTCCGGGTGTTCACGAGCCAGGCGCAGTCCTCGGCGGTGACGTGCGAACCAGCCCAGCCGGCGCGAGACATGGTCACGAGCAGGAAAGATGGGAAGAATCGGAGTGTGGTGAGTGGATTGGGTGAGTCCGCGGCGGCGCGAAAGGTTGCGCGGCGGCGGAGAGCTCGGCGGCGGAGAAGAACAGAGAGATGAAAGGGGAAAAGTGCGAAGGGAGGAGAAAAGGAAGTTACCAGTGGGGGTATTTATACCCTCGCCTCAGGCTACCGTTACCATCGGAGTAGTGGGATCAATCGTGGCCATGATTCCCGTGTGGTGGGGCCTGTGGCCGGATAGAAACGCACGCAAGCGCGGAACGCGCGCGTAACGGCCACAGTTGATCCCACGACCAGATCGTGGGATATTACTGCGCTTGATGGGACATGACGAGCCTGTGGGCCCGCTCCGTGAAAACTGGGCGCGTGGCACGTCGTGTCGTGGGCAGCGAAACGACTGGGTCACGGATGCTTGGCACGTCTCCAGTTGCGGCACGGAAGGCTAGATTGTGCTCTGCGCTACAGAGACGCCAGAGGAGAAATTCTCTAAGTCTTTTTACTCGGTTATAGAGTAGAAAGCAGGTGCTATTCGGAAGACAGGAAGCTCAAGGTATTTTCTAGAGTACTACTCGGAAGTTCTTACTCGGCATCTTGAGGTTCAAGGGCTATGTTGCAAAGGTTGGTTTTAAGCTGGCAGAGCCTAGTGAACGAGTTCGCAAGACTCAACCAGCTTCGGGGACTGCTGTCGGGGGGTTACCCCCGAGTAGGGTAAAGGCAAGTGCTAAAGGCGACTGTCAGAAGAGAGGTTTGGTCGAGTAGCCGCCTACCCGGTACTTGCTACCAGGTTGACTGCTACTCGGTCTTACCTCAAGATGACCAGAAGGAGATATCAATCAAGTTCTGTCCATTCGAGTAGAAGAGTTGGCCCGAGTAAAATTGGCGGGAACCTACTCGGGCCAGAAAGTCAAAGGAGCCGTTCTGACACAGGATCCCGCGTATCCTGGGTCCGTACTTGGCAGTATTCGAACTACTGTTCATATGGGACCGGCCTGCCTGACAGTGACAGCATGGAAGCAGGCCGTCGCAGGATAAGGGGGGCCTACTCTGTGTTTGGCACAGTGATACCAGTCTGTCCCCTTGTTTTGCCCAACGACTTTCCAGATACAGCCAAGATTAGGAACCAAAGCTGTCAGCGGGAACCCGGAAGAAGGACGATGTGCACACTATGTCGACACTTGTCCATGTTTGGACGTATCTGGCTGGGCACCGTGTATATAAGGTGCCCCGCCGCCTCCTGCGTGAGGATCGAACACTTGGTGACCTAATTCTTGACCTAGTTCATCACCTAGAGAGGAGAGTGGCTACTCGGTAGCAAAAACATTGTACTGTGGCTACTCGGTGAGACACCAGAATACATAGAGAAAGGCAGGAGTAGGGGTTTTACCTCCTCACGAGGGCCCTGAACCTGGGTAGATCGTGTTGTTTGCCGTGTTTACTTCGTACCTCACGCGGCTATTCGTCGCGTGATCCCTCCCCGAGCACCTCCAGCGTCCTTCGTCCCCACATCTTTAGCCATCCCATGGCATCTGCCGTGACACCACCACGACACCTTGTATCAATTGATGAAGAAAAGAGACAAGTTCGTCTGGACACCGCAACCGGATGTGGCATTCAAGGAGCTAAAGGCGATGCTGGGTAGCGCTCCCATCTTGGCTAGTCCGCTACCCAAGGAGCCAATGCTGCTATACATTGCGGCTACCAATCGAGTGGTGAGCGTGGTGATCGTAGTAGAGCGAGAAGAGGAAGGCAAAAGTGTGCAGAGGCCGGTGTACTATCTCAGTGAGGTGCTGTCCAGCTCCAAACAGAACTACCCTCACTACCAGAAGATGACTTACGGTGTGTACCTGGGCGCCAAGAAGCTGAAGCACTACTTCCAAGAACACCCCATCACAGTGGTGAGCTCAGCTCCCATCTCGGATATCATGGGCAACAAGGAAGCGAGCGGCAGAGTAGCCAAGTGGGCAATCGAGCTGGCCGCGTACGCTCCCGCGTATGCGAGAAGAGAAGCCATCAAGTCTCAGATCCTAGCAGAATTTCTGGTGGATTGGGCTGAGGTGCAATATGAGCCTCCCACTCCGGTAACCAACTACTGGAAGATGCACTTTGATGGCTCCAAGATGAAGGAAGGCCTTGGTGCTGGCGTGGTGCTTACGTCACCTAAGCGAGATCAACTCAAGTATGTGCTGCAAATCCATTTCAAGGCGTCCAACAATGTCGCAGAGTACGAGGCCGTAGTGCATGGCTTGAAGGTAGCAAAGGAAGTTGGTATGCAGCGCATCATATGCTATGGAGACTCGGATCTAGTCGTGCAGTAGGTTTCTGGCACTTGGGATGCTCTGGATGCCAATATGGCGTCATACTGCTTCCTGGTCCAAACCATGACAGGATTCTTTGAAGGTTGCGAGTTCCAACACATACACCGAGCAGAGAATGAAGCAGCTGATGAGCTGTCCAAGTTGGGGTCTTCTCGACAGTACATCCCGGCTGGGATTGCCTTGGAGCATTTGAGAAAGCCATCCATCAAGCCATCCCCCAACTCGGAGTCCATTTTCGTTCCTTCTCTGCCTAATGAAGAAGCAGTTCCAATGGAGATTGACTGGGAAGGTGCAAAAGAGGACCCGGGGACTGTAGTCTCCATCCCGGGGACTGGCGCCTGCAACCCGGGGACTGCCCCTCCCTACTCAGGGACTGCTCCTCCTTACTCGGGGAGTGCTCCTCCTTACTCGGGGACTGCCTCTCTCAGCTCGGGGACTGTCGCATTCCTTGAAGAAGTCCTTGCAAACCGTTCGGGGCTGCAGAGAGTCAACCCCAACCCAGAAAAAGACGCAACAGTGCCTGTCCCAATGGAAGTGGACGAACCAGTATTTCCCGCGCGGGAGACGCCGAGTTGGGCCATGCCCATATTATCCTTTCTAAAGGACGGCACCCTGCCAGATGATGAGGTTACCGCAAGGCAGATTCAGAGAAGATCCAAGGGCTACACTATCTTCAGAGAAGTGCTGCATAAAAGAAGTGCCACTGGCGTGTTGCAACGTTGTGTGGAACCAGAAGAAGGAGAAGAGATTCTGGTGGAAATACACCAAGGGGAATGCGGGCATCACGCCTCTTCTCAGGCTCTAGTCAAGAAGGCTTTTCGGCATGGCTTCTTCTGGCTCACTTCTTTGAAGCAAGCTGAAGATATCGTGAGGAAATGCAATGGCTGCCAGAGATTCGCAAGTAAGATCCACATGCCTGCTTCCGAGTTGAAAACAATTCCCATCACTTGGCCATTTGCTGTTTGGTGTCTGGATATGGTTGGTCCTTTCAAACCGGCTAGAGGCAACATGACACACATTTTGGTCATGGTTGATAAATTCACCAAGTGGATTGAAGTGAAGCTTATTCGGAAGTGTGATGGAGCTACTGTTGTGAGTTTCCTGAAGGATGTGATCCTGAGATACGGCTACCCGCACAACATCATCACAGATAACGGCACTAACTTTGCTGAGGGAGACATGGTTGTCGCCCCCTGGCTTCTAAGGGATACTCATCGTACGAACTGGATAGTAGGTGCTTGGATTATGGGGCATAACTGCTCCCACGTCCCAGCTTCCTGGTAGGCCTGCGCTTATGCGCGACAACACAAGCCCTACTATTCCACCGTCGATGTAAACTGTCCATTAGGAGTCACAGGCACTACTGTCGACGTACTTCATAACAAGCACGCACTGTACGTCAACAGCTTTGAACGAATGATTATCACAACTTATCTCTACGACACAAAAGATAGAAATAAAGTTGCAACTGGCCTTCACTAAGGCAGAAATAGCAAATACAATCATCCAGAGGACACATGTCCCAACATAACATTCATTACATCAGCGGAAGCAATCAAAGGGGTCTGAGTACAGACAAATCCAACAGGCTTAAGAAGCCGGAGAAAAATAAAGAAGACGAAGCCCATCCACGTAGGTCCTGGATCCAGCCCTGGTCCAGCTAACTACTCGTCTGCAGTCTCGTCGAACTCCACAAAGTAGCCATCCTGGTGGTCATCGTAGCCGTAGTCGTACTCTGCGTAAACCACAGCCCCAACGGGGTCAGTACATCCAAGTACTGGCAAGCAAGACTCACAGTTCATCAAAGAGTTACCCGTCAACACAAGCATTGATGCTTGGGATCAACGGAAGAAAGGGGTGATATGAAAGTTGCTGCTGGCTGCTCTAACCAACTACAGAAGATAACTACAAGTTCCGGCTAACAGAATAAGATAAGATCGAGGATTGTAACCAACTGAAAGATAACTTCAACCAAACCCATCCTGGATCTCGCCCCTTATCCAAAGAAGCAATCCGAGGATAACTCACACAGTTGTGATAAGGTGAATCAAGTTGTTGTGTGAATAACCTATTACTAGTCAGGTTGTTAATCATTGGGTGAAACATGATTGATAGTTATGTTGAAGTTGTCCTGAGTACTTGTTAGCCAGTACTTTCACCAAGTAATCCATAACCGCGGAAAACACGGCTTCTCGAGAAGATTATCCCTGCAGGGTTGCACCAATTTGGCCGTACACGCAAGAATAACCCGCCAGATGGGATGCCTCCCACCAAGCGGGGTACTCTACACAACCAACCATTCTCCGCATCAAGCCCAAAGCACCTTGGGCGCACGGCTAATCGAGCCCAGAAGAAAATGGACCCTCATAGCACTCTAAGAACGTGTCCCCCTATATGCCGACTACAAAACTTCCACCCTGCGCTGGGCTCGCAAAAACATGCACGCGGCAAATAGAAAGCACGAACTAAATGAGATGATTTGGACGAGATGCGAATCAGGTCAAGTTGAGGGGGGCGCCCATACTCGCTTCCCACATGCGGGTAGTGGGCTCATCATGGATCAGTAGACAAGACCCTTTTCCTATTAGGGTCGACACTAGCAGGCCTCAAAACCTCTCATGGGCCTCCTGCCGGTGCCTTATCATCAAATTATTATTACCATTAGCAATTAACAGGATTGATTGATTAACATCGAGCCCCCGGTACAAGTAACAAGATAGTAAAAGTAGTAACCGACAACAGACTCGAGTAAAAGCAACCCTAAGCATGCTAGATAATACTAAGGCACAAACAAAGGCTGTAGGTATGGAGGTGAGGCAGTAGCATTGGTTCAGGGTATCATGTGATAGGTTCGGAGAACAAGCAACGATACATAGGGCTAGCAATAGTAGACAAAAGGATAGTATCGACAACAAGTGTGGAAAGGAACTCGATGATTCATGTGAGTGATAACTTGCCTGGAAGCTCAACAGCCGGGTACTGAGCTAGGTCCTGGGTAGTGGTGTCGTAAGGATCGTCGGTCTCAACGTAGTCGTCGTCTAACCGAGAAGAAGCAAACAAACAAAACAGGAATGTAAACAATCATTGCCATGGCATTGTGCACAGTCAATATGATGCATGGCAATTTAATGGGTGCATCAAAATAAATTGACTAACAAGATAGCACAAATTAAATGGACCCATATGCAAGGGTTGCATATGGAAAAGGATCCATTGAAATAAGTGGAACAAATGATTTACAATTATTTATTAGGTGATAGTTGTTATCATGAGGCATGCATGATGATGATGACAAGATAACAACAAAATAACAAGGATAGGTGCAAAGGAAAAAGAATAAAACAAGTTGGAAATTATTTGTTAATTTTGGAAAGTTTTTGGTTACTTAGACATGCCACACAACAATTATTGTTTTCATCAAGTTAGAGTGTGCAAAACAATTTACAAATTTTATATTTGAAAAGGTTATCAAATTTTAGTTGGATTACATGTTTCACATTTTAAAATTGGACTTAGGATTAATTAATTATGAATTAAACAATATTAAACAATTTTTAATTGAATTAAACAAGATTTAAATGGGTTAGGCAATTTAAATTGTTCAAACCGGAAAACAAATTTTATATTTGAATAGAGTATTCAAAAAGGTGTGGAAAACATATTTTATTTGACTTATTTGGAAAAGGTATGAATTAGTTATGAATTATTACAAATTACATTTGAATTATTCAAATTTGAAATTTAAATGAATTTTGAAAACTCAAAACAGAACACAAATGAAATAATTGGAAAGATTATAAAATTTTGAACAGAAAACATATATAACTTTTATTTGTTGGATTAACAGATTAAAAGTTATTGAATTTCAAAGTTTGTTGTTTATTCTGTTATTTAAAAGAAAATAGAAATTAAAACAGATTTCTTTTTATTCCTTTTGATACGCACTGGAAGCGTACCCACAGGCACTGCCCTGTGGGCCTGCGGGGCCAGCGTGGCGCACACGCTTGCGTGGCCACAGGGGAGGCTGACGGTGGGCCTGGCTGCTGTGGAAGAAAAATGAAAAAGATTTTTGCGGCCGCGGGGGATCGATCCTGCGAGCTCGCTGTGCGCGCAAAAGGCCCGGACCGCTGCGCTGCTGCTGTGTGTTTGACAGTAGTAGCGCTGCAGTGAGGTTAAGGTTCAGATCCGCTCCTAAGCCTGACGAAACTGACGAACAGATTGTTGCTCGCGTGACAGAAAGTGGACGCCGGCGTGGAAACACGGCCGTGCTCGCCGTGGTTGAGGTGTGTGCGCATGCTGGACGTGGGTGTGCGCACGGTGCAGTAGCAGAGCGGCAGAGGGAGGGATGGAGATGGTGGAGCTCACCGGGAGGTGTCCGTGGTGGTTCTGACGACGGAGGGCGGCCGCGGCGTGGTCGAGGTTGGCGGGGAAGATCCACGTGGTCTCCGGGGTGGTTTAAGTGTCTAAACGGGAGAGGGGAGAGAGGGCTTTTGATTTCAGGGGCTAGGTGGGAGTGTAGAGGGTCATGGCGACGGCGCGGTGGTCGGGTTCAGAGGTGGATTCCGGCGAGGTAGCAGTAGCAGAGGGAAAAACGTCGAGGTGGAAGCGATTGGCGGCGGCGGAGCGAGGAGAGGAAACCTAGGGGGGCTAGGGCTGGTGCCTGGTGCACTAGGTGCTTTATAGAGGCGCGGAGTCGCCTGGTGGCCGCCGGAATCGCGTCGGGGTTGCGGTGGCTCCGCTCGATTTGCTGCCGTACGGGGTGACGAAGGAGAAAAATAGAAGGGGCACGAATCTTGGCGCGCGGCGAAACGGTAAGTGAGGAGATAGCGGGCTGGGTCGCGCGCGCTAGGTTTTAGTTGGGTTGGGCTAGGGTTAGCTGTCGCGCGCGCGCTGGGTCTCCTTTTGCTTTTATTCTTTTCTCTGTTTTTTTTTTGTAGTTTGCTTTTGAAAGAAAACTGTTAAGGGTTTAGTTAATAAAAATTACAGAAAAATTAGTTTAGGCTTGTTAGGTAATTAGAAAACATATTCCAAAAGTGGATTTCAAAAATTGAGTTTTTAAAATTAGGTTTGCATTTGAAATTAAATTGAGAGCATTTCTAATATTAAACACAATATTAAACAACAATTTTTAATAGGGTTCACCCTAAGGAATATGTGTTTAAAGATTGCAATGGTTGAGTGATTTTCATGTATTCAAATAGTTACTGATTTTGAAATTCATTTGGTTTGAATTGAAGTGAAGTAGAATTAAGTAATTGGATTAATGGTTTGATTAAACCAACAATTTGATAAGTGAAAAACAAGGAATAAAAGTGTCGGGGGGTTACCCCCGAGTAGGGTAAAGACAGGTGATAAAGGCCGCTTACCGAAGAGAGGTTTGGTCGAGTAGCCGACTACCAGGTACTCGCTACCCGGTCGACTGCTACTCGGACTCACCTCAAGATAACCAGAAGGAGATATCAATCAAGTTCTACCCTGACGAGTAGAAGGTTTGGCCCGAGTACAATTGGCGGGAACCATTGGCGGGAACCTACTCGGGCCAGAAAGTCAAAGGAGCCGTTCTGACACAGGATCCCGCGTATCCTGGGTCCGTACTTGGCAGCATTCGAACTACTGTTCACGTGGGGACGGCCTGCCTGACAGTGACAGCATGGAAGCAGGCCGTGGCAGGATAAGGGGGACCTACTCTGTGCCTAGGTACAGTGATACCAGTCTGTCCCCTAGTTTTGCCCAACGACTTTACAGAAGCAGCCAAGGTTAGGAACCAAAGCTGTCAGCGGGTACTCGGAGAAAGGACGATGTGCACACTATGTCGACACTTGTCTAGATTTGGATGTATCCGGCTGGGCACCGTGTATATAAGGTGCCCCGCCGCCTCCTGCGCGAGGCACGCTAACAGTTGCTCACTGGAACCCTAGAAACCCTAAGTTCTTGACCTAGCCCTACTCGGAGAGGAGAGAAAGGCTACTCGGTAGCGTTACCATTTGTACTGTGGCTACTCGGAGAGACATCGTAATACATAGAGAAAGGCAGGAGTAGGGGTTTTACCTCCTCACGAGGGCCCTGAACCTGGGTACATCGTGTTGTTTGTGTTGTGTGGATCTTACCTCACGCGGCTACTCGTCGCGTGATCCCTCCCCGGACACCTCCAGCGTCCATCGTCCCCACATCTTTAGCCATCCTATGGCATCTGCCGTGACACCACCACGACAGTTGGCGCCCACCGTGGGGCAACCAGCGGCGCTGGCTGGAGTTTCTGTTCGGACGGGATCTTCATCAGCGGAGCGCGTAGTTTGTGGCCTTGTCCACAGATTCGGCTCCTTCGACTTCGTCACCGACAACGCCGGCTGTTTCGGCGGCATGGCCATGCCCGAGGGCGGCTCGGTGATCTCCTTCGGCTCGCATCTCGTCTACGTCGCCACCGTCGCCAACAGCGCCTACCCCGAGCTGGTGCATGACGTGGAGGATCCTCCCGCGGTGGTTGCTGCTCGCGGAAGGCCTGCGTGCGGCTCCGCATGCTGCGCTGAGGTGATGGTGACGGGCTTGGCGGCGAACACTGGCGCAGCCGCTACTGGCGCTGCGGCCGTCGTCGAGGAGGTTGACGACCCGCCTGCTGGTGGCAGGAACCACCGGCCCTACGAGAAGGAGAGCAACCTGCCGCCTTCCACGTCTACGGTCATCCCCGCGTCTGCTGCGCGAACCGGTATGCCCACGCCCACCGACATCGAGCTCCTAGCCGCAAGGGAGCAGCTCGAGCGGCAACGCCAGGAGCTGCTTGCCGAGCAGGCGGAGTTGGAGAAGATCAGGCTGGAGCTGAGCCTGGACCAGCTCGAGTACAACAAGGCTCACGGCTTCACGCCGGTCGCCAGGAGGCCCAGCAGAGTGGGTGCTACGCGGCGCAACCTGGGCGCCGAGATGGCGACAGTTGCGGAGGAGCCCGCGCAGTCCGCCACCGCGAACACCTTCACAAGGCCAAGGTACAGCACGCCCGCCAAGACGCTCAGGGCCGCGCAAGCCGTAGCTGCCGAGTTGCCGCGCCTAGATGGAGAGGCGCGTCTCAGGCAGCAGGAGAGGCTCAACGAGTTGGTGCTGGAGGCCGCCAGGCAGAACGAGGAGTTCCGGAAGGCCAACCCGGGAGCTGGAGCCTCGCAGGTAGTTCACTCGCACGCGGCTAGATCTAACGATCAGGCCTCGTCTCCGCATCCTAGCCGCGAGAAGAGCCGCAGCGGGCGCTCGGGTAGAGACAGGCAAATGCAGGTGTATGACCCGGCTGCTGCCGCAAAACAGGTTGCTGTGCCGCAGCAGCCCGGGCAGGAACACAACGCTGCAAGAGCAGGCTCTCAAGCCCATCAAGCTCAAAGCCGTGCCCGAGAAGCCGCACGTCCGGGTACTTCTCGGCAACCCGCAGCTCAGCCTACTCGGCAGAGGCAGCAGCCGCGCCCAGTGGCACCAGTCGCCAACCCGGTGGAGCAGCCCGCAGCTATGCAGGTGGATAGGTATGATGATGGCTACTCGGCTATGGAGATGGCTGGTTATGACATTCATGACCGTGTTGGTGAGCGTGTGTTGGCGCCTGGAGATGCAAGGCACCAGTTGGACCGTATCAGCTTGTCGGCGCGGCTTGAGAGCACGGGTCCTCCTGGCCCCGAGTGCTTTGGCCCGCGCATCATGAACGAGCCTTCCGTGAAGGGCTTCCAGCTCGCAAGAGGCACCAAGAGCTACAATGGTAGCACCAAGCCCGAAGATTGGCTCAATGACTACGTCACCGCAGTCCATATTGCGGGTGGCAACAGGAGATGGGCAGTGCGGTACGTCCCGCAGATGCTAGAAGGTCCAGCTCGTACTTGGCTCAACAACTTGCCCAAGCACAGCATAAATTGCTGGCTGGACTTCTCGGACGCCTTCGTCGGCAACTTCACGAGTACATACAAGAGGCCGAATAGGCCACAGCAGCTCTCGGCTTGCAGGCAGCGAGAAGACGAAACGGACCGCGAGTACCTTACTCGGTGGAGCACCTTGAGGAACACATGTGAGGGTGTGAATGAGGCACAGGCCATCACTTGGTTTGCGCAGGGTTGCCGACATGGCAGCATGCTTTGGCAAAGATTGCAGAGGGAAATGCCGAACACCCTGGCCGAGACCATCAAGATTGCGGATCAGTACGCACTCGGTGATCCTACACAGCCACTGATGGATTCCTCTGAGCCGAGAAGAAACTTCAACAGCAGCAAGCGCAACGAGTTCCGCAACAAGCGCCGAGTAGATACTCGGTATGACCCTGAGGAGGTGAATGCAGTGAATGTTGGAGGCGGTGGTGGCCAAAGGCAGAAACCTGCTGGAGCCTACGGGCAGAACCAGAACCAGGGCCAGGGCAACAAGAAACCGTTCCGCACTGCGCAGCCGGGTAGCGGGAACTCCGAGCAGCCGAAGAAGTTTGTCTTTGATGACATGAAGGATGGTCCGTGTAGCTTTCACACTCACCACCCCTCAAGGCCTGCGAACCACACTACTCGGCAATGCGAATGGTGGGATGTGATCAAGAGTGATGGCTTGCCTCCTCCACCTCCTCTGCCAGCCGCCAATGCCACTGTTCAGCCTACTCGCGCTCCCGCAACTCGGCCGCCAGTCTATCCGAGAAGAGAGAATGTCAACCAGGTGGCTTTAGGAGCCAACCGGAACTTCAACAACGAGAGATACCGCAACAACAACAACAACTACAACCGCAACAACAACAACAGAGGCAACAACAACTATCAGGGCAACAACAATGGCAACAATGGCAACAATGGGGGCAATGGCTCCAACCAGTATCAAGAGCACCATGAAAGCTATATGATCTTCACTTCTGAGGCAGTCGACAAGCAGTCACAGCACAGGCGGGCCATGGAGGTCAATGCAGTGATTCCGGCTGTCCCTCACTACATGTATTGGTGTGACCAGGAGATCAGGTGGACTCGGGCAGATCACCCCAAGGTGATGCCCAATCCGGGTACCTATGCCTTGGTGCTGGATCCCACCTTCCTGGGCCCCGAGAAGAATGTGAGATTCAGCAAGGTGCTAATCGACAACGGCAGCAGCATCAACATTGTGTACAAGGACACACTCGAGAAGCTTGGCCTGGCCGAGAACATGATGCTGCCCAGCAAGACCACTTTCCATGGCATTGTGCCCGGGATCTCATGCAACCCGATTGGCCGAGTGTGGATTGATGTACTATTCGGTACTCGGGAGAACTGCCGCACAGAGCGCCTGCAGTTTGAAGTGGTGGATCATCAGAGCCCATATCATGCTCTACTCGGCAGGCCTGCTCTGAGCAAGTTCATGGCCTCTACCCATGTGGCTTACCTGAAGATGAAGATCCCCGGCCCCAATGGCATTATCACCATCTCGGGAGATTACAAGAAGTCCATGGAGTGTGCCTCTGCTAGCTCCCAGCTGGCGGAATCAATGGTGATTGCTGCCGAGAAGAAGAAGATGTACGAAGTGGTGGCCATGGCTCAGTCCGCACAAGCTGGCGCACAAGGTGTGCCGAGTACCCAGCATGGTACTGCTTTCCAAGCTGCCAAGGAGACCAAGACAGTCCAGGTTGACCCCGAGTTCCCGGAGCGCGTGGCCATCATTGGTGCCGGGTTGGCGGAGAAATAGGAAAGCGCGCTCATCCACTTCCTCCGTGAGAATCGGGATGTTTTCGCCTGGACCAATGAAGATCTACCAGGAGTCCCGAGGGAGTTGGTTGAGCACTCTTTGCATGTGCGTCCTGACGCCAAGCCCGTGAAGCAGGCCTTGCGCCGTTTCGGGGATGAGAGAAGGAAGGCCATCGGTGATCAAATCACCAAGCTGCTGATCAGTAACTTCATCATGGAAGTGCTGCACCCGGACTGGTTAGCCAACCCGGTCATGGTCGAGAAGAAAAAGGAAGATCCCAAGGCTGCCACCGCATGGCGCATGTGCGTCGACTACACCGACTTGAACAAGGCATGCCCCAAGGATCCCTTCCCGCTACCTCGCATCGATCAGGTGATCGATTCCACTGCCGGCTGTGAACTGTTGTCTTTCATAGATGCCTACTCTGGTTTCCACCAGATTGCACTCAACCCTGCTGATCAAATAAAGACTGCTTTCATTACCCCGTACGGGGCTTATTGCTATCGTGTCATGTGTTTTGGCCTGAGGAATGCGGGTGCAACCTATCAGAGATGCATGCAGAAATGCTTGCACGACCAGCTCGGCAAGAATGTGCAGGTGTACGTAGATGACATTGTCATCAAAACGAATAAAACACATACTCTGCTTGCCGACCTGGAGGAAACCTTTGCTAACCTACGCAGGTACAAAATGAAACTGAATCCGGGTAAGTGCACCTTTGGTGTACCAGCTGGAAAGCTACTCGGTTTTCTGGTTTCCAGTCGGGGCATTGAAGCCAATCCTTCTAAGATAAAAGCTATTGAGAGCATGTCTTTGCCGAGATCATTGAAGGATGTGCAGAAGTTCACGGGTTGTCTGGCATCACTGAGCCGTTTTCTGGGCCGAATGGGCGAGAAGGCTCTGCCTCTGTACCAGCTGATGAAGAAAAGCGACAAGTTTGTCTGGACTCCGCAAGCGGACGTGGCATTCAATGAGCTGAAAGCAATGCTGGCTAGCGCTCCCGTCTTGGCTAGTCCGCTACCCAAGGAGCCTATGCTGCTGTACATTGCCGCGACTAACCGAGTAGTCAGCGTGGTGATAGTGGTGGAGCGAGAAGAAGAAGGCAAGAGTGTGCAGCGCCCAGTCTACTATCTCAGCGAAGTGCTGTTCAGTTCCAAGCAAAACTATCCACATTACCAGAAGATGACATATGGTGTGTACCTGGGCGCCAGGAAGCTGAAACATTACTTCCAGGAGCACCCCATCACGGTTGTGAGCTCTGCTCCCATCTCGGACATCATGGGTAACAAGGAGGCGAGTGGCAGAGTAGCCAAGTGGGCAATCGAGCTAGCCGCGTACGCTCCAGCGTATACGAGAAGAGAAGCGATCAAGTCTCAGGTCCTGGCGGAATTTCTTGTGGACTGGGCCGAGATGCAGTATGAACCTCCTGCTCCAGTTTCCAACTATTGGAAAATGCACTTTGATGGCTCAAAGGTGAAAGAAGGCCTTGGTGCTGGCGTTGTGCTTACATCACCCAAGCGGGATCAGCTCAAGTATGTGTTGCAGATTCATTTCAAGGCATCCAACAATGTAGCCGAGTACGAGGCAGTGGTGCATGGTTTGCGAGTAGCAAAGGAGGTTGGTGTGCAGCGCATTATATGCTATGGCGATTCGGATCTGGTGGTGCAGCAAGTTTCAGGTACCTGGGATGCTTTGGATGCCAATATGGCGTCGTATCGCTTCCTGGTGCAGTCAATGACTGGGTTTTTCGAAGGCTGTGAGTTCCAGCACATTCACCGAGCAGAGAACGAAGCAGCAGACGAGCTATCCAAGTTGGGATCTTCTCGGCAGTCCATCCCGGCAGGGATTGCCTTGGAGCATTTGAGGAAGCCATCCATCAAGCCTTCCCCCAACTCGGAATCTATCTTTGTTCCCTCTCTGCCAAGTGAAGAATCTGACCCAATGGAGATTGACTGGGAGAGTGCTGCAGGGAACCCGGGGACTGCCGTCCTCTACTCGGGGACTGCCATTCCCTACTCGGGGACTGCCATTCCCTACTCGGGGACTGCCATTCCCTACTCGGGGACTGCCATTCCCTACTCGGGGACTGCCGCTCCCTACTCGGGGACTGCCAATCCTTACTCGGGGACTGCCATTCCTTACTCGGGGACTGCCGCCCTCAACCCAGAAGCTGTCGCATTCATTGAAGAAGTTCTCGCCAATCGGTCAGGGCTGCAGAGGAGCGCTCCTACTCCTCCTGTGCAACCACAAGAGCCTGCCCCAATGGAAATGGACGAACCAGTGTTTCCCGTGCGGGAGACACCGAGTTGGGCTATGCCCATATTATCCTTTCTAAGGGACGGTACTTTACCTGAAGATGAGGTAACTGCGAGGCAGATTCAGAGAAGGTCCAAGGGCTACACTATAGTCCGAGATGTGCTGCACAAGAGAAGTGCCACCGGCGTGCTGCAATGCTGTGTGAGCCCGGAAGAGGGAGAAGAAATCCTGGTGGAGATACATCAAGGGGAGTGTGGGCATCACGCCTCTTCTCGGGCATTGGTCAAGAAAGCTTTCCGGCATGGCTTCTACTGGCTCACTGCACTGCAGCAAGCTGAAGATATTGTGAGGAAGTGCACCGGCTGCCAGATGTTCGCAAGTAAGATTCACATGCCAGCTTCCGAGTTGAAAACAATTCCTATCACATGGCCATTTGCTGTTTGGTGCTTGGATATGGTTGGTCCTTTCAAGCCGGCTAAAGGCAATATGACACATATCTTGGTCATGGTGGACAAGTTCACCAAGTGGATCGAGGTGAAACCTATTCGGAAGTGCGATGGGGTCACAGCTGTGAAGTTTGTGAAGGATGTGATCATGAGATATGGCTACCCGCACAGTATCATCACCGACAACGGCACCAACTTTGCGGAGGGGGCAATGGTGCGATTCTGCAGAGATAAGCATATCCGACTAGACGTTGCGTCAGTCGCGCACCCTGCCTCCAATGGGCAAGTTGAGAGAGAAAATGGGATGGTACTGGCAGGCATCAAGCCAAGGCTGATTGAGCCATTGCTGAAAACACCAGGATGTTGGCTAGAAGAGTTGCCAGCGGTGTTGTGGAGTCTAAGGACTACCCCTAACCGGTCAACCGGCTACACGCCATTCTTCTTGGTATACGGGGCTGAGGCCGTGTTGCCAATAGACTTAGAGCATGACTCCCCCCGAGTAGCCCTCTACACTGAGGTGGAGGCGAGAGAAGCTCGAGAAGACGACGTTGACCTGCTTGAAGAAGCAAGAGAGCTGACTCTGTCACGTTCGGCTATCTACCAGCAAAACCTGCGGCGCTATCATAGCCGAAAGGTGAACCCAAGGGTTTTCCGAGAAGGAGACATGGTCCTTAGGCTGGTGCAACGCACAGCCGGGATGCACAAGTTGTCTCCTCCATGGGAAGGGCCTTTCATTGTCAGCAAAGCGCTGCACAATGATGCGTACTATCTTGTAGATGTGCGCCCATCGCAGGCGAACAGGGCAGATAAAGCTGGAGAGGAAACCAAGCGTCCCTGGAATGTAGCTCTACTTCGTCGTTTTCATTCGTAAGCAAAGATGTGTATGTACCCTCTTATCCGAGTTGAAATTCTACTCTGCAATCTGAAATTGTTCTCGGGGACTGCCCTCGTCCAAAATTGCTCTAAGTGTTTTACTCGGCTTGTTCCTTTGTCTATTCGGTTGCTCCACTTCAGAACTCATAAGTGCATTGAGTACTGTGTTTAAACCTATATGCCAACTCTTCG
The DNA here is from genome assembly GCA_028641055.1 of Alopecurus myosuroides. Taxonomy (NCBI): domain Eukaryota; kingdom Viridiplantae; phylum Streptophyta; class Magnoliopsida; order Poales; family Poaceae; genus Alopecurus; species Alopecurus myosuroides. The sequence goes on from CM054058.1 coordinate 177,787,132, forward strand.
ACTCTGCTGCTGTCCGAAACCCGGCTTCATGGCAAGCAAGAGAACAAGCAAAAGGTCAATGAGCACACGAAAATCACAAAGGAAGAAGGAGTGCAGGAACCGAGTAGATTGTGTGTTACTTTTTGTTCCCTGTTTTCGTCTTCTCGGCTAAGTGGTGGGCTGCGTTACCATGATTGTTTCTAGCGGCTAAGTATTTGCAGCCCTGCTACTTGATTCTTGTGACTCGAATACCAAAAAAGCGACAAGTCGCAGGTAGAGCAGAGATGAAAAGACAGGGTGAATAAGAAATGCTACTCGGGGACTCGCATGGAAACACAACTCGGCATTAAGCCAGTGTCGTTCAAATTGATTAATGTCAACATAAACAGAGTGGGCATAAAAAACTGTGTAGCAAGCAAAATAAAGATAGTCTGTTACATCTGCTCCCGGCATCCCGGGGATCTGACAAGAGTTCAAGTGAAAAAAGATTGCAGGTTGCTTCAAGTTGAGGAGGCGGTGTTCTCGGCGCTGGCCTTGGCAGCTGTTTCCTCGGCGGCAGACTTGGCGGTTGCTTCTTCAGTGGCCGCCTTCTCGGCCGCTTCTTTGGTGTTGGTGGCATCTGCCTCCGTCTGGACGGTGGCGGACTCTTCCAACTCGGCATCTTGCTGGGCGGCTGCCTGGTCAGAAGTGGCCGTGGCCACCGAGACGGGTCCTGGAGCCGAGGAGGAGCATGAAGCGTGGCCAGGAGGGGGCACCGTGTCGTCGAGAGCAGCACCTGAGGAGGTGCCGAAGTCGAGTGGCTCGCTGTCGATGTGCGCCCCTTCGTCTTCATCGCTACTCGCGACGACGGTGGCTTTTCCCTTTCCGGCCTTGCCCTTGGGAGATTCGAAGAAGCCGTCAAGGTCTTCGTCTTCGTCATCATCTCCTTCGTCCTCGTACTCGGTGTCGGGTTCGGGGACGCCCTCGATGTAGACCTCCGTCTCGGCGCACTCTGCGACCTCATACGCAATCTGCTTGCGCAAGGCCACGCTCTCGGCATCCATCTCCCACTTGGAATCATTGCGCTTCCCGCGGATGCGCTGCATATCCAGGTTTTCATACCAAGATGTTATGCAGAGAAGCATCACGTCCGCACCAGCACGGGCTCCAGAGGCTCGCCATTTTTTCAGCTCGGCCTTCACGTTCTCCAGCTTGAGGGCGAGATCCCGCATGTTTCTTGGCTGGGGGTCATGAGGCCAGAACAGCCGGTGGAGCTCAAAGCCCGCATGCACCAAGTCAGTTCCGACGCCGGCCAGCTGCTCGAAGTAACCTTTGAGCACCAGCAAGCTGTCCTCGATATCAGCCCTAGTGTCAATTGGCTCGCCCAGCGAAAGGCGAACTGCTCGGGCCTTGGCTACCGTAGGCGCAGAGGAAGAATCAAGACGAGGCCAGATATCTGAAATAGCAAGTGGCAAGATCAAAAACCGAGAAGAAAAAAGAAGCCGAGAAGGAACAAGACCGAGAAGAAAAGATGCAATGAAGAGAAAACTTACCGATCAGTTGGCGGCGCAGCTGCTGCAGCTTGGTTTTCCAGGACTCCTTGTTGCCAATGTGCTTTTCCTGGATATCGCGCAGGGTGGTCATCTGAGCGAAGAGATCAGCGTTGGTCTTCTTCAAAGTTTCGCATTCAGACTCGAGGGCCCTTTCCTTGGCTCGGAAAGTGGTCTCGGCCTTGGCCTTCTCGGCGATTGCCTTGTCCCTCTCGGCGCCAATCTTGACGGCATCTTGGAGTGCCTTCTGAAGCTGGAGCTGCAGCTTCTCCATCTCGGTGGTGTGGTCCTTCACCAGAGTAATGGCCTGGTCGGATAGCTGTTTCTCCACCTCCGCTGGCTTGACGCAATCTTGGTGTGCCTCAGCAAATGACTTATGATCTTCTGCGAAAAGATAGATGAGGTCAGTAAATAAGCAGAGAAGAACCAAATTCAAGGTCACACCGAGTAAACAGCAAACTCACCTTCAAGTCTCTTTATGGTGGCCTCGGCGTTCTCCACGAAGCTACGGCATTTTTCATGTTCATCTGCCAAGGCCTTTAGTTTTTCTGCAGAGAAGGAAGGGTTAGCGCATAAGAAAGCAAAAGCGGGCGTAAACATAAAACGCAGAAACCGCGTAGCTAAAGGCGTACCTTGCACTTCAGCCAGCTGTTGGGTGCTGGTGGTGGCATCTTTGCTGGCGGCTTCAGCAATTGCTTTCTCCTTCTCCAGTACGACGATACGCCTCCTGGCGATGGAGTGGTTCCAGAGAAGGATGCGGTATAAGTGGGTCCGTTTAAGGACGCTATCCTGAGAAGCGAGAAGAAAACAAGTTAGACAAGAGCAGAGAAGATTCGACCCGAGTAGAAGGCTACTCGGAGAGTATCCGTCTACTCGACCCAAATCTCGGGGACTGGGGGTGATGGTAAGAAAGAAGAAAGGCGAGTAGAAGAGAAGAAAGTTCAACTCGGAAAAGACAAGAAAGACTTACTGCATAGGACTGCTCGATGTCTTCGGCGTTCTTGCGATGCAGGAACATCTTGGCTGCGAGGGTTGCGGTCTCGGTGGAGACGGACATGGGCTTGTGTCCCAGATCAACCTTGTTCCAATCCACGCGCATGTGGTCGATGGAGCCAAGGGTCAAGCCGTGCCATTTCTCCTCTCCGAGAACCCTGCTGTCCCACCTGGCGTTGATGTGGCCAACGGTGTCCAAAACCTGTTCAAGACCCTTGGAAGTTATTGGTTTGTCTTGGGCTCCGCGAGAAGCAATGTTGACAGATTGCTGTTGGCTTGGATCTGGAGGAGGGGAGTTCATGGCCACAACCTTCCTTCCCCTCTGGATAGCTAAAGCTTTGTCCTTGGGAGGGAAGCCGATGGAGTGCTGATGGCTAACCTCAATCATGTACTCCGGGTAGCAAGGCTGGCCAGCAGCACGAGCATCTGCAGAGAGCGCAGCAGGAATCGGGCCGGACTCGTGGATCACGAGCGCTCCGCCTGAGGATGTACTCTGGTCTCTAGCCCGCTTCTTCGTTTGCTCCTTCTCGACCCTCTGCTTCTCGGGATCCTCAGTCGCCTTGCCGTCAGTCTTGGCCTTCGCCTTCTCGGCGACTGCCTTCTCGGCAGCTTGCTTCTCGGCCTTCTTCTGTTCAGCCCTGGCTTTCTTCTGCTCAGCCTTGGCCTTCTCAGCAGCCTCCTTGTCAGCAGTTTCCTTCTCGGCCTTGGCCTTCTCAGCAGCTTCCTTCTCGGATTCCCTTCTGACAACCTCGTCCCTCAGAGCTTCCAAGGCTCGCTGCCTGGTTACTCGCCCGGCAGGAGGGCTGGATGTATCCTTGGTCTTCGACGGCGAGGAGGAGGTTGACGGTGTAGGGCCTTGCGCAGTTGGCGGTGTAGGGCCTTGCGCAGTTGGAGGTGCAGGGCCTTGCGCAGTTGGTGGCGCCGCAGATACATCGCCTTGTGCGGCTCCTGGCTGGGCGCTACTCGGTGTCACGCCCGGTTGCACGCTGCTCAATGGATAAGCAGTAGCATCCGTGGCGGTGGTGTCTTCTGCCCGCTGCGCGGCAGCGAGGCTATCTTGTGCAGCAGCCCCTGTGGCGGGCTGCTCTTGCTCTGCTTCAGGCCGCTCGGCGGCGGCGTTGTCTTGCATCACTTGGTCCTGGTTCTCCTCGGCATTGCTGGCCGGAGGAGAAGGGGGTCTCTCGTCGTGGACGGCAGTGTCCTGGGCGGCTGGTTCTGACGCTGCGCCTTGTGCTGGATTGGCAGCAGCAGCATTGGCGTCATGGTCCTCATCATCATCGTCCAGATTGACCAGAGGCACTGGTTTTTCCTTGACTTGGTCGGACGCAATAGCTGCATTCGCGTCCATAGGAGGACTGCAGAGAAAGAGAAATCACGGATTAGAAGAAGATTGGGGAGAATAGCACAGCGCGAGAAGGGAGACGACCGAGAAGAGGGCTTACGCGGTGGTGCACTTGAGCTCTCGTCTGGTTCTCTTCGCAACCGCCTTCTTCTCGGCGGGCTTCCTCTTCTTGGCAGGAGGCGCTGGTGCCCCGCTACCAGCCCGTTTGCGGGTCTCAGGAGCAGCGACGGCCAGGGGCTTGACGACTAGGGGCGCATCGCCCTCGTTCTCGTCTTCGTCCTCGTCGTCCTTGTCCGCGGCAACTTCATCTGGGAAGCAAAGAGAAAAGAGGAAAGAATCAGAAACAGCACACGAGGGATTGGTGCTTCTTGGAAGCAAACAGAATGAAAGTACAGTTACCATCAAAATCCTCGTCGGACCAGGTGCGGAGAGCGTCGCGCTTATCAGGGACGGGGGAGCGAGAGAGGTTGGGCTGCTCCACGGCATCGAAGGAGGGCACATCATCCTCCTCACGGTCAGGAGACCAGTTGCCCTCGAAAACCTCGCAGCTCTCGATTATCTGGCGAGTGAGAACCTGAAAAGCAGAGAAGGATCACAGACTAGCCGAGAACCAGGAAGGAATTCTACTCGGATAGGCGTGCAGGTACAAAGCACACAAAGCCTAGGCAGTTTACTAAGCATTCTACTCGGATAGGCGTGCAAACACAAAGCATACTAAGCCTAAGCATGTTTGCCGAGAGATATTACTCGGAAGGGCGTGCAGGCATAAAGCACATGGAGCCTAAGAATCGTTCTCGAGTAGGCTACCCGGCAAGGCGTGCAAACACAAAGCATACTAAAGCCTAAGGCGATTCGGCTAGATGTCCTACTCGGAACGCAAGGCAATTGCTAGTTGATGCAAGAAGGAGAAGCTATCTACTCGGAAAATGTATGCGGAGAGCAAAGTAAGGAAGGCGTACCCGCTCAATCGGTTTTGTACGGCTGTACGGGACGAACCCGTATTGCCAGTGGTCGCCACGGCTTGTCGTCAAGATGTTCCTGGCATGCCAGGGGACGTCGATGTTATCGATCTCGATGGTGGTGGTCCTGGTGCAGTCGCGGGGCCCTCCCATGTAACACATGAGATGGCACCGCTCCTGCAAGGGCAGTACTCGGCGCTGGATCCAGCAGGCCACCGGGTCGTCGTTCTTGAGGCCCTCCGCCTTCAGCCAGCCGAGTCGATTCTCCATCTCGATGGCGTCATCGTCGTTGACGGGCTTGTCCTTCCAGTACATCCCGATTGGAGCGCGATTGCACCAAACGGGCAGGTTGATTCTGTCGTTCACCGGGGCTCCTGGCTCGGCGGCAACGTTCCTGACGTAGAGGAACGTCTTCTGCCATAGCTTGACGGAGTCCAGCCCCTTGACGCGGGGGTGGTTCGTCCCGGACCGCTGCACCATCATGGCGCAGCCGGTGTCGGTGGCGCGGGCGACGCCCGCGGAGTCCTTCTTCCCGGTAGATTGCTGGCGCAGGTGGAAGTACCTGAGCCACGTCTCCCACGTGGGCCGGATGCCGAGGAAGGCCTCGCAGACCACGGCGTGGTACGCGAGGAAGACGACGGCGTTCGGCGGCAGATGTTGCATCTGGATGCCGAAGTGGTTGAGGAATTTCCGCAAGAAATCGGAGGCGGGTAGTCCGAACCCGCGCTCGAAATGCGCCAGGAAGACGACGCGCTCCCCCTCCCGCGGGGACGGCACGATTTCGCCGTCCGGCGCCCGACACTCCACGCCGGGAGGGACCCGCCGGGTATTGACGAGCCAGGCGCAATCCTCCGCGGTGACGCAGGAGCCGGCCCAGCCTGACTTGGCCATTGTGGCGAGTTGGGAAGGTGGAAGGTTTCGAGTGGAGTTGGCTGGTGGATTGAGTCCGCGGCGGCGCGAGAGCTTGCGCGGCGGCGGATAGCACGGTGGCGGAGAAGAGCAGGAGACGAAGAAGGAATAGTGCGAAGGAAGGGGAAAAGGAAGTTACCGGCGGGGGTATTTATATCTCCTCCGCGAGTTTACCGTTACCGTCTCGGTAGTGGGATCGATTGTGGCGTGTGGTGGATCCTGTGGCCGGCTAGAAACGCACACAAGCGCCGGTTGCGCGCGTAATGGCCACAGTAGATCCCACCACCGAATCGTGGCCTATAACTGCACTTGATGGGACATGACGGCCGGTGGGCCCATTGCGTGAAAACTGGACGCGTGGCAGGTCGTGTCCTGGGCAACCAAACGACAAGGTCGTGGATGCTTGACACGTGTGCAGTTGCTGCGCGAAGGGCTGGATTGCGCTCTGTGCTGCAGAGGCTCAATCTGAGAAATTTCTCTAAGTCTTTTTACTCGGTTACAGAGTAGAAAGCAAGTGCTACTCGGAAGAGAGGAAACTCAAAGTACTTTCCAGATAGCTACTCGGAGGTTCTACTCGGCATCTTGAGGTTCAAGGGCTGAGATGCAAAGGCTGGTTTTAAGCTGGCAGAGCCTAGTGAACAAGTTCGCAAGACTCAACCAGCTTCGGGGACTGCTGTCGGGGGGTTACCCCCGAGTAGGGTAAAGACAGGTGATAAAGGCCGCTTACCGAAGAGAGGTTTGGTCGAGTAGCCGACTACCAGGTACTCGCTACCCGGTCGACTGCTACTCGGACTCACCTCAAGATAACCAGAAGGAGATATCAATCAAGTTCTACCCTGACGAGTAGAAGGTTTGGCCCGAGTACAATTGGCGGGAACCATTGGCGGGAACCTACTCGGGCCAGAAAGTCAAAGGAGCCGTTCTGACACAGGATCCCGCGTATCCTGGGTCCGTACTTGGCAGCATTCGAACTACTGTTCACGTGGGGACGGCCTGCCTGACAGTGACAGCATGGAAGCAGGCCGTGGCAGGATAAGGGGGACCTACTCTGTGCCTAGGTACAGTGATACCAGTCTGTCCCCTAGTTTTGCCCAACGACTTTACAGAAGCAGCCAAGGTTAGGAACCAAAGCTGTCAGCGGGTACTCGGAGAAAGGACGATGTGCACACTATGTCGACACTTGTCTAGATTTGGATGTATCCGGCTGGGCACCGTGTATATAAGGTGCCCCGCCGCCTCCTGCGCGAGGCACGCTAACAGTTGCTCACTGGAACCCTAGAAACCCTAACTTCTTGACCTAGCCCTACTCGGAGAGGAGAGAAAGGCTACTCGGTAGCGTTACCATTTGTACTGTGGCTACTCGGAGAGACATCGTAATACATAGAGAAAGGCAGGAGTAGGGGTTTTACCTCCTCACGAGGGCCCTGAACCTGGGTACATCGTGTTGTTTGTGTTGTGTGGATCTTACCTCACGCGGCTACTCGTCGCGTGATCCCTCCCCGGACACCTCCAGCGTCCATCGTCCCCACATCTTTAGCCATCCTATGGCATCTGCCGTGACACCACCACGACAAAAAGGGTTGTTTTTATTTGTTATTTTGGTTCCAGAAGTTGTAACAGAGCAAGTATGAAACCATGTTTGAATAAGGTTTAAGTTTGAGTTGTCAAAACAGGATAAAACAGATAGAAAACAAATGCAAACAATAAGTAAACATGATGACATGATGCATTGCTTGAAATAAAACAAAGAACAAAGCATTCTAGGGGTAATTTCATACTTGGGATGTTACAAAACGCCCCCCCTTGAAGGAATCGCGCCCCGAGATTCCGTACTGAGAAATGAACAGGTCCGGATACTTCTTGCGAAGATCCTCTTCTGTCTCCCATGTTGCCTCTTTATCAGAATGATGCGACCATTGGACTTTCAAGAACTTGGTGCTCCTGTTGCGAGTCTTACGCTCGGTCTCATCGAGAATACGAATAGGGTGCTCCTCATAAGATAGATCATCTTGCAGTTCAATGGAATCATGATCAACTGCACGATCTGGATCTTTGAAACACTTCTTGAGTTGTGACACGTGGAACACATCGTGCACTTTTGATAGTTTTTCTGGAAGTTCAAGACGATAAGCATTTTCTGCACGCCTTGAGAGGATGTTGAAAGTACCAATGTATCTCGGTGCAAGCTTTCCTTTCACACCGAAACGATGAGTTCCTCTGAGGGGAGTTACACGGAGATATGCCTTATCACCAGGTGCATAGACCATATCCCTGTGCTTGCTATCATAATAGCTCTTCTGACGAGACTGAGCAATCCTGAGGTTCTCACGAATGATACGAACTTTCTCCTCGGCTTCCTTAACAATGTCAGGGCCTAAAAGTGAACGTTCACCAGCTCCAGACCAATTGATTGGACTCCTGCATCTGCGACCATACAGTGCCTCAAATGGTGCCATGCCTAGGCTTGCCTGGTAGCTGTTATTGTAGGAGAATTCAGCATATGGAAGGCAATCCTCCCATTTCATGCCAAAGGAGAGACCACAAGCTCTGAGCATATCCTCGAGAATCTGATTGACTCTTTCGACTTGCCCCTGAGACTGAGGGTGGTAAGCTGTGCTGAACAGAAGTTTGGTGCCCAAAGCTTCTTGAAAGCTTTTCCAGAAATAAGAAGTGAAAATACTTCCACGGTCTGAGCTTATTTCCAATGGAACACCATGAAGGGGAACAACCTTTGCTGTGTAGAGCTCTGCTAACTGGCTAGCTGAGATAGTTTCCTTTACAGCATAGAAGTGAGCAACCTTAGTGAGACGATCAATAACAACGAAGATTGCATCGTTGCCCTTTTTGGACTTTGGAAACCCAGTAACGAAGTCCATTTCAATCATGTCCCACTTCCACTCAGGAATTTTCAGAGGTTGGAGTAGACCTGCTGTCTTCTGATGGACTGCCTTAACACGTTGACAAACGTCGCATTCAGAAACGTATTGAGCAATTTCACGTTTCATGCCAGGCCACCAATACAGAGTCTTGAGATCCTGGTACATCTTTGTACTTCCAGGGTGAATGGATAGAGGAGTTTCATGAGCCTCCTTGAGAATGATATCCTTGAGACTTTGAATCTGAGGAACTGCAATGCGTCCTTCAAAGAACACAGTTCCCTTGTCATCAATTGAGAAAGACTTGAACTTATCACTGCCCTCCTTGATTTGCTCTACCATCTTCTTGATTTCATTATCACGAAGTTGTTCAGAACGAATCTTGTCCTCGAGAGTTGGACTGGCTGTCAAGCTAGCAAGATAACCTTGTGGGACAAGACCAAGGTTCAGCTTCTGGAATTCTTCATGAAGTGGAGGTTGGCTTTCCATGATCATGAGATTATTGCAATAGGATTTGCGACTGAGAGCATCGGCCATAACATTAGCCTTGCCTGGAGTGTAAGAAATGGTGAGATCAAAGTCTTTAATCTTCTCAATCCATCTCCTTTGCCTGAGGTTCAGATCTGGCTGAGTGAAGATGTATTTCAGACTCTTATGATCGGAAAAGATTTCAGTTTTGTTACCCAACAAGTATTGTCTCCATTTCTTGAGGGCAAACACAACTGCTGCAAGTTCAAGATCATGAGTGGGATAGTTTTGCTCATGTGGGTTCAACTGACGTGAAGCATAAGCCACAACTTGACGTTCTTGCATAAGAACTGCTCCTAGGCCTTGGAGAGATGCATCACAGAATATCTGGAAAGGTTTGGTGGTGTCGGGACCAACTAGAACAGGTGTGGAAGTGAGTTTAGTCTTCAGGAGGTTGAAACTCTCATCACATTGTGGAGTCCAAACGAACTTTTTGTCCTTCTTTGTGAGATCAGTGAGAGGTTTGGCAATCTTGGAAAAGTTTTGGACGAATCGACGGCAATAGCTAGCCAAGCCAAGAAAACTTCTGACTTGCTTTACCGTCTTAGGGGGTTTCCAATCAACAATTGCCTTAAGCTTTTCAGGATCAATGGCAATGCCTTTGGCAGAGATGATATGACCAAGATATGCAACTTCTGGAATCCAGAACTCACATTTGGAAAACTTGGCATATAGATGATGCTCGCGAAGTTTCATGAGAGTGAGACGAAGGTGTTCTCCATGCTCTTCCTCGGATTTTGAGTAGACTAGAATGTCATCGAGATATACCACAACGAACTTGTCGAGGTATTCATGGAAGACAGAATTCATGAGTCTTGAGAACGTTGCCGGTGCATTGGTGAGACCAAAGGACATGACGGTGTATTCATATAGACCGTAACGAGTGGTGAAAGCTGTCTTAGGAATATCTTCCTTTCTGATCTTTATCTGATGGTAACCCATCCTCAAGTCCAACTTTGAGAATATTGAGGCTCCAGCAAGTTGATCAAAAAGATCATCGATACGAGGAAGTGGATACTTGTTCTTGATGGTTTTCTCGTTGAGAGGACGATAGTCAACCACGAGTCTTTTTGTTTGATCCTTCTTGGCAACAAACAGAGTTGGGCAACCCCAAGCGGAGGAACTAGGCTGAATGAAACCTTTGTCCATGTACATATCGATTTGCTCCTTCAACAATTTCAGTTCAGGAGGAGCTATCTTATATGGATGCTTAGAGATTGGAGCAGTACCTGGCTCAAGCTCGATCACGAACTCAACTGCTCTATCCGGGGGCATCCCTGGCAACTCTTCTGGAAAGACGTCAGGGAACTCACAAACCACCGGAACATTTTCAATTGCAGGAAGGGGTTTGGCATCGAGGTTGAACAGCTGAACAGAACTTGATCCATATGGAGAATAGACTATCTGGCCTGAAGTGTGGGATAGAGTTATTAACTTTTGAGCACAGTCAATTTTAGCTTTGTGGGTCTTCAACCAATCCATACCCAGAATGACATCAATGTCAGAATTTCCCAGCAACATGAGTGAAGCAAGGAATATGCGACCTCCAATTAGGATCTCATTGTCCATGCTTATCTTGGAAGTCAACATTTGCGGTCCCGGAGAGTGAACGGTCATTTGATTGCTTAGCGGAACTAGAACTAGGTTGTATGCTTTTGCAAAAATCTTTGACACAAATGAATGCGATGCTCCAGTATCAAACAACACTTTAGCTGGAATAGAGTTTACGGGTAATATACCGAGAACGACGTCAGCAGCTTCCTCAGCTTTGTCGGCCTTGATATGGTTCACCCTCGCGTTCCTCCCGATAGGCCTGTTGTTGGAGTTGAAGGCTTTAGCCGGGGGAGCACGAACCATTGCCTGGTTGGTGTTGGGGCGAGGAGGTAGGGGTAGCTGCTTCTGAGTGCACTTATCAGCATAGTGTCCAGTCTCCTTGCACTTGAAGCAAGTGACGACACGAGGAGGACCTGGCCTTGGCTGCCCCATCGGGAACCTCTGACCCTGCATCTGAGATGGGTTGGGTGGGCGGGGACCAAAGCCTGGAGAAGCTTGGGCATTTGGAGCCCGAGTGACAGCACCATTTGGTACCCAGATGCGGCGCTTCTGCGGAGGGGTGGTCATGTTGGAGGAGGAACCACCCTCCCGCGAGTGCTTGCGCGACTCTTCGAACGCCTTGCGCCCATTCTCCTCATTGAGCGCGGTGTTCACGAGCTCCACGAAGTCCTTGCACTTGATGTTTGTGAGAGCGTACTTCAGTTCCGGGTTAAAACCTCGGCGGAACCTTGCCATCTTCTTGGCTTCAGTGGACACTTCGTCACCAGCGTACCGAGCGAGACGATTGAACTCGTTCTGGTAGCCGAGAACGTCCAGCTTGCCCTGTCTGAGAGAGCAGAATTCCTCACGCATCCTTTCCATGAGACCATCCGGGATGTGGTGCTTCAGGAAGGCATCCCTGAAACATCCCCAGGTGATAGGAAAGCCAGCTCTCATGGTCTGGTAGTTCTCCCACCAAGTAGCTGCCTGACCCTTCAGTAGGTAGGTGGCATACTTGACCTTATCCTCTTCCGCAACATGAGCAATCTCCAGAGCTCTTGCTACGTCACGGATCCAGTCATCAGCATCCAGGGGCTCACGTGTTGCCACGAAAGCTTTTGGGCCCAAGCTGAGGAAGTCCTTGATGGTGACCCTTGGAGCATTCTGGTTGTGGTGCTGGTTAGCCTGGATCTGGGCCATCTGTGTCACCACTTGGGTCATCTGAGCTAACAGTTCCCCCATTGGTGGTGGCGGAGGCGGGGTGTTCCTGGTTGGAGGCATCCTGAACAGAAATTCATTTTAGCACAACAACAGAAAAGGATAGACTTGGTAACCGAAAGATAGATTATTCCGACGCATGAATAGATAACCAACAGGTACATCATCACATGTTCAAATACATCAGAATATCCAACAGACCAATACATGGTTCGAAAGACAAGGATAACTAAACATAGCTAGGAATGGATACATCGGTACTCCCATGCTCATCACGCAGGACGGCGGTGAGTAGTACGACGAGAGATACGGTGCGGAGGAATCCCACGGAAGTAGGTATCACGACGATCCATGTAGATAGGAACTGCTCTGAGAGCAACTCTCGGTGTGGTGAAGTAGAATGCGTCGTGTCCCTGTGCTCCATAGCGGGGAATCCCTGTGTAACCAGCTCCGAGGTCGAGAAGTGGGCCTCTGATCGGCTCGTAACCTCCAGCATCTGGCAGAGGAAAACCCAGTGTCTGCTGGAAACGCGCAAAGCGCTCGTCTCCAACGAAGTCTGTGGTGTACGTCGCCAGACGCGTCAACGCGAGGTAGAGCTGCTCCCTGACTGAGGCCAACTCCTGAGCAAGTGTGGAAGCAACGGCATCACTGTGCCTGACGAACTGAGCAGTGGTCTGCAGCCTGGAGCTATCGGACTCGTAAGTATCCAGGTTGCTGTGGAGAGTGAAGTGAACTCCCGCTGCCGTGATGTAACCACGGGGGATGTGACGAAAACTGGACTTATCAAACCCCCAGTAGTCAGCACGGAGGACGGTGAGACTCACGTACGCTGCCTGCTGCACTGCCATATCCACTGTGGACCCTACTGCCTCGTACTGGTGGACAATGCTCCTGCCATCATCCGACAGAATGTAGACGATGGCTCGGTAGCAAGTCTGGTCAAACTCTCGCTGGTGCTCGTAGACCTGGTACTCTGGTGCCCAACGGAACCCCAGATAGGTAACCATGTCTCTCAGCATCTCCGGAAAACCGGCGGTGCTCTCACAGCGAGTCATGCGAACCACCTGCGGATAGTAGCTGAGACCCATCTGCAGATGATTTGGAAGGTTTTGATTAGACTCCGGTAGATGAAAAAGGATGTGGAAAACAACAACAAGGTTCAACGGACGATAAGGATGTTGAAAAGAACATGATATCGAAGCAACATCGGGAAAACGAGACCAAAAGTCCTGAGGTACTAAGGAGAACCCAAAACACGTGAAATCCTAACTTGAAAGTTTAGGTGAGAACAGAAAACAACGTTACACTTCCTTACCAGAAAAGGGTGGGTGGGTGGGGAAAGAAGAAAAATGGCAGAATTCCTACTCTCACGTTTCATTTTTCCTATATAGCTACAAAATAGTTTCTAGACTCAACTGCGACCAGTAAAAAGGGATCCTACCGGCAGACAGGCTCTAATACCATTTGTCGCCCCCTGGCTTCTAAGGGATACTCATCGTACGAACTGGATAGTAGGTGCTTGGATTATGGGGCATAACTGCTCCCACGTCCCAGCTTCCTGGTAGGCATGCGCTTATGCGCGACAACACAAGCCCTACTATTCCACCGTCGATGTAAACTATCCATTAGGAGTCACAGGCACTACTGTCGACGTACTTCATAACAAGAACGCACTGTACGTCAACAGCTTTGAACGAATGATTATCACAACTTATCTCTACGACACAAAAGATAGAAATAAAGTTGCAACTGGCCTTCACTAAGGCAGAAATAGCAAATACAATCATCCAGAGGACACATGTCCCAACATAACATTCATTACATCAGCGGAAGCAATCAAAGGGGTCTGAGTACAGACAAATCCAACAGGCTTAAGAAGCCGGAGAAAAATAAATAAGACGAAGCCCATCCACGTAGGTCCTGGATCCAGCCCTGGTCCAGCTAACTACTCGTCTGCAGTCTCGTCGAACTCCACAAAGTAGCCATCCTGGTGGTCATCGTAGCCGTAGTCGTACTATGCGTAAACCACAGCCCCAACGGGGTCAGTACATCCAAGTACTGGCAAGCAAGACTCACAGTTCATCAAAGAGTTACCCGTCAACACAAGCATTGATGCTTGGGATCAACGGAAGAAAGGGGTGATATGAAAGTTGCTGCTGGCTGCTCTAACCAACTACAGAAGATAACTACAAGTTCCGGCTAACAGAATAAGATAAGATCGAGGATTGTAACCAACTGAAAGATAACTTCAACCAAACCCATCCTGGATCTCGCCCCTTATCCAAAGAAGCAATCCGAGGATAACTCACACAATTGTGATAAGGTGAATCAAGTTGTTGTGTGAATAACCTATTACTAGCCAGGTTGTTAATCATTGGGTGAAACATGATTGATAGTTATGTTGAAGTTGTCCTGAGTACTTGTTAGCCAGTACTTTCACCAAGTAATCCATAACCGCGGAAAACACGGCTTCTCGAGAAGATTATCCCTGCAGGGTTGCACCAATTTGGCCGTACACGCAAGAATAACCCGCCAGATGGGATGCCTCCCACCAAGCGGGGTACTCTACACAACCAACCATTCTCCGCATCAAGCCCAAAGCACCTTGGGCGCACGGCTAATCGAGCCCAGAAGAAAATGGACCCTCATAGCACTCTAAGAACGTGTCCCCCTATATGCCGACTACAAAAGTTCCACCCTGCGCTGGGCTCGCAAAAACATGCATGCGGCAAATAGAAAGCACGAACTAAATGAGATGATTTGGACGAGATGCGAATCAGGTCAAGTTGAGGGGGGCGCCCATACTCGCTTCCCACATGCGGGTAGTGCGCTCATCATGGATCAGTAGACAAGACCCTTTTCCTATTAGGGTCGACACTAGCAGGCCTCAAAACCTCTCATGGGCCTCCTGCCGGTGCCTTATCATCAAATTATTATTACCATTAGCAATTAACAGGATTGATTGATTAACATCGAGCCCCCGGTACAAGTAACAAGATAGTAAAAGTAGTAACCGACAACAGACTCGAGTAAAAGCAACCCTAAGCATGCTAGATAATACTAAGGCACAAACAAAGGCTGTAGGTATGGAGGTGAGGCAGTAGCATTGGTTCAGGGTATCATGTGATAGGTTCGGAGAACAAGCAACGATACATAGGGCTAGCAATAGTAGACAAAAGGATAGTATCGACAACAAGTGTGGAAAGGAACTCGATGATTCATGTGAGTGATAACTTGCCTGGAAGCTCAACAGCCGGGTACTGAGCTAGGTCCTGGGTAGTGGTGTCGTAAGGATCGTCGGTCTCAACGTAGTCGTCGTCTAACCGAGAAGAAGCAAACAAACAAAACAGGAATGTAAACAATCATTGCCATGGCATTGTGCACAGTCAATATGATGCATGGCAATTTAATGGGTGCATCAAAATAAATTGACTAACAAGATAGCACAAATTAAATGGACCCATATGCAAGGGTTGCATATGGAAAAGGATCCATTGAAATAAGTGGAACAAATGATTACAATTATTTATTAGGTGATAGTTGTTATCATGAGGCATGCATGATGATGATGACAAGATAACAACAAAATAACAAGGATAGGTGCAAAGGAAAAAGAATAAAACAAGTTGGAAATTATTTGTTAATTTTGGAAAGTTTTTGGTTACTTAGACATGCCACACAACAATTATTGTTTTCATCAAGTTAGAGTGTGCAAAACAATTTACAAATTTTATATTTGAAAAGGTTATCAAATTTTAGTTGGATTACATGTTTCACATTTTAAAATTGGACTTAGGATTAATTAATTATGAATTAAACAATATTAAACAATTTTTAATTGAATTAAACAAGATTTAAATGGGTTAGGCAATTTAAATTGTTCAAACCAGAAAACAAATTTTATATTTGAATAGAGTATTCAAAAAGGTGTGGAAAACATATTTTATTTGACTTATTTGGAAAAGGTATGAATTAGTTATGAATTATTACAAATTACATTTGAATTATTCAAATTTGAAATTTAAATGAATTTTGAAAACTCAAAACAGAACACAAATGAAATAATTGGAAAGATTATAAAATTTTGAACAGAAAACATATATAACTTTTATTTGTTGGATTAACAGATTAAAAGTTATTGAATTTCAAAGTTTGTTGTTTATTCTGTTATTTAAAAGAAAATAGAAATTAAAACAGATTTCTTTTTATTCCTTTTGATACGCACTGGAAGCGTACCCACAGGCACTGCCCTGTGGGCCTGCGGGGCCAGCGTGGCGCACACGCTTGCGTGGCCACAGGGGAGGCTGACGGTGGGCCTGGCTGCTGTGGAAGAAAAATGAAAAAGATTTTTGCGGCCGCGGGGGATCGATCCCGCGAGCTCGCTGTGCGCGCAAAAGGCCCGGACCGCTGCGCTGCTGCTGTGTGTTTGACAGTAGAAGCGCTGCAGTGAGGTTAAGGTTCAGATCCGCTCCTAAGCCTGACGAAACAGACGAACAGATTGTTGCTCGCCTGACAGAAAGTGGACGCCGGCGTGGAAACACGGCCGTGCTCGCCGTGGTTGAGGTGTGTGCGCATGCTGGACGTGGGTGTGCGCACGGTGCAGTAGCAGAGCGGCAGAGGGAGGGATGGAGATGGTGGAGCTCACCGGGAGGTGTCCGTGGTGGTTCTGACGACGGAGGGCGGCCGCGGCGTGGTCGAGGTTGGCGGGGAAGATCCACGTGGTCTCCGGGGTGGTTTAAGTGTCTAAACGGGAGAGTGGAGAGAGGGCTTTTGATTTCAGGGGCTAGGTGGGAGTGTAGAGGGTCATGGCGACGGCGCGGTGGTCGGGTTCAGAGGTGGATTCCAGCGAGGTAGCAGTAGCAGAGGGAAAAACGTCGAGGTGGAAGCGATTGGCGGCGGCGGAGCGAGGAGAGGAAACCTAGGGGGGCTAGGGCTGGTGCCTGGTGCACTAGGTGCTTTATAGAGGCGCGGAGTCGCCTGGTGGCCGCCGGAATCGCGTCGGGGTTGCGGTGGCTCCGCTCGATTTGCTGCCGTACGGGGTGACGAAGGAGAAAAATAGAAGGGGCACGAATCTTGGCGCGCGGCGAAACGGTAAGTGAGGAGATAGCGGGCTGGGTCGCGCGCGCTAGGTTTTAGTTGGGTTGGGCTAGGGTTAGCTGTCGCGCGCGCTGGGTCTCCTTTTGCTTTTATTCTTTTCTCTGTTTTTTTTTTGTAGTTTGCTTTTGAAAGAAAACTGTTAAGGGTTTAGTTAATAAAAATTACAGAAAAATTAGTTTAGGCTTGTTAGGTAATTAGAAAACATATTCCAAAAGTGGATTTCAAAAATTGAGTTTTTAAAATTAGGTTTGCATTTGAAATTAAATTGAGAGCATTTCTAATATTAAACACAATATTAAACAACAATTTTTAATAGGGTTCACCCTAAGGAATATGTGTTTAAAGATTGCAATGGTTGAGTGATTTTCATGTATTCAAATAGTTACTGATTTTGAAATTCATTTGGTTTGAATTGAAGTGAAGTAGAATTAAGTAATTGGATTAATGGTTTGATTAAACCAACAATTTGATAAGTGAAAAACAAGGAATAAAAGGGTTGTTTTTATTTGTTATTTTGGTTCCAGAAGTTGTAACAGAGCAAGTATGAAACCATGTTTGAATAAGGTTTAAGTTTGAGTTGTGAAAACAGGATAAAACAGATAGAAAACAAATGCAAACAATAAGTAAAAATGATGACATGATGCATTGCTTGAAATAAAACAAAGAACAAAGCATTCTAGGGGTAATTTCATACTTGGGATGTTACAATGGTGAGATTCTGCAGAGATAAGCACATCCGACTAGATGTCGCGTCTGTCGCACACCCCGCATCCAATAGGCAGGTGGAAAGAGCAAATGGTATGCTGCTTGCAGGCATAAAGCCAAGGCTGATTGAGCCACTGCTGAAAACACCAGGGTGTTGGCTAGACGAGTTGCCAGCGGTGTTGTGGAGTCTAAGGACTACCCCTAACCGGTCAACCGGCTACACACCATTCTTCTTGGTTTACGGGGCTGAGGCCGTGTTGCCAATCGACCTAGAGCATGACTCCCCCCGAGTAACCCTCTACACTGAGGCGGAGGCGAGAGAAGCTCAAGAAGATAACGTTGACCTGCTAGAAGAAGCAAGAGAGCTTACTCTGTCACGTTCAGCTGTTTACCAGCAAAACCTGAGGCGTTATCATAGCCGAAAAGTAAACCCAAGGGTTTTCCGAGAAGGAGACATGGTCCTTAGGCTCGTGCAGCGCACAGCCGGGATGCACAAGCTATCCCCTCCGTGGGAAGGGCCGTTCATTGTGAGCAAGGCTCTACACAATGATGCATACTACCTTGTAGATGCGCAACCATCACTGAAGAACAGGCCGGATAAAGCTGGGGAGGAATCCAAACGCCCCTGGAATGTAGCTCTGCTTCGTCGCTTTCATTCATGAGCAAAAGTGTCTATGTACTCTCTTATCCGAGTTAAACTTCTACCCTGCAATCTGAATTTGAACTCAGGGACTGCCCTCGTCCAAAATTGTTCTAAGTGTTTCTATTCTGCTGTATCTTTGTCTACTCGGTTGCTACACTTAGAATTTCAAAAGCATACAAAGTAATGTGTTTATACTCACCGGACACTCTGCGACTCTGCTGCTGTCCGCAACCCGGCTTCATGGCAAGCCAGAGAACAAGCCAAAGAGTCAATGAACACATGAAAAATTGCAAAGGGAAGGACGCGTGTGGCAACCGAATAGAGTGTTTTTTTCTGTTTGTTATTAACTTTTTTGGCTATGTGGTGGGTAGCGTTACTATGACTGTTTCCTAGTGGCTAAGTATTTGAAACTCCAACTTTGAACTCTTGTGACTCGAATACCAAAAAAGCAACAAGTTGCAGGTAAGAGCTGAGATAAAAAGGAAGGGTGGATGAAAAATGCAACTCGGGGACTCGCATGATAACGCAACCCGGCATCGAGCCAAAGCTGCTCAAATTGCTAAGTATAAAACATCAAGTGAAATAAAACTGAGTAGCAACGGGAAGATAAATTGTTTGATACATCTGCACCCGGCATTCCGGGGATCTGATAAAAAGTTTCGAGGCATAAGTGTTGCAGGACAGAACTAGCTTGAGGTCCTGGTGTTATCCAGGTTGGCAGTGGCGGCATCCGCTTCAGGATTGGCAGCAGCTTGATCGGAGGTGGCGGTGGCCACCGAGATGGGGTCGGACTGGGCGCGGAGTAGCGTCGCGTCACCAAGTGCAGCGCCGGAGGATGAGCCCATCTCGGGAGTTGCACCCTGGGTGGCATCATGGCTCTCAGCTTCTTCGTCGCTACCCGCGGTGGCCTTGCCCTTCCCGCCTTTCCCCTTCTCGGGGCTTGTCTCTTCAAAGCAGCCCAAGTCCTCCGACTCGGTCTCCTCGTCATCATCTTCATCCTCATCATCGCCTTCCGCTTCCGTGTAAGGCTCGGTGAGGCCTTCGATGAAGCGCGCGGTATCCGCGTAGGAGGCGATCTCATATGCGACTGCCTGACGGCGCGTCACACACGCGGGATCCTTCTCCCACTTGGAGTCCTGGCGCATCTCGAGGATGGTATGGAGATTGAGATTCTCATACCAGCTGCAAATGAAGAGTAGAAGCATGTCGGCGCCTGCCCGAGCTCCAGATGCGCGCCATTTCTTCAACTCGGCTTTGACACCGTTGAGCTTCTCGGCGAGCGCGCGGATGGTTCTCGGCAAAGGCTCTTGGGGCCAGAACAACGCATGAAGCTTGAAGGCAGTGGATGCCAAATCAGTGCCCAAGCCCCTCAGACGCTGAACTTGTCCCTGCAGATTCGTGAAGCTGTCTTCAATCGAGGCCTTGGTGTCCGTGGGCAGTCCCTTCTCGTTGCGGATTTCTTGTGCCTTAGATAGCGCAGGCTTGCAAGCCGAGCAGAGGTCGGGGAAGATTTCTGAAAATGCTATCAGAAAAGATTAGAAACGGAGGCAGCGGCAGAGAAGAGATACAAATCAAGTCACCAATAGGAAGAAGGAAACAGGAAGGCGCAGAGGAGCGAGAACTTACTGTTCAGGTCGCAGAGTAGCGATTGCAGCTTCCTTTTCCACGACTCCTCATCAGCAATGTGCCTCTCTTCAACCCTACGGAACTCGGCTAGCTGGCTCATGAGGTCCACATTGCTCTTCTTGAGCACTTCGTTCTCCAACTCGAGGGCCCGCTGCTTGGCTTTGAAGTCTGCCTCCATCTTGTCCTTCTCGGCAGTCAGATCTAGGGCGTCCTGGAGGGCAGATTTCAGTTTGACTTGCAGCGGTTCCATCTCGGTGAGATGTCTAGTCTTGAACTCCACCTCCAAGTCCGCAATCTGCTGTTTCAACTCAGCAGGTTTCAGACAGTCAAGATGCTCCTCGCGGAACTTCTTGTACTCTTCTGCGGACAGAAGCGGCACAGTAAGCGAATTAGCCAAGAGAAGGAAATAAGATAACCAAGAAGACGGCAACTCACCGTCGAGTTCCTTAATCTTGCTCTCAGCGGATTCGACAAAGACATGGCAGTGTTTGTGCTCATCCGTCAGCGTCTCAAGTTTGCCTGCAGAGTAGAGGGAGTTAGAGCAAAGAGCACGTACGGGCGTAAACAAAAAACGCACTAACCGAAAAGCTAGAAGCTTACTCTCGAGTGCTGAAATCTGGAGAGCACGATCCAGGGCTGCCTTCTCCGTTTCAGCATCGGTCTTGCGCTCCGCTTCCAGGGCCTCGAGGCGCCTCTTGGCAATGGAGTGGTTCCAGAGCAGACGCCGGAAGAGGGTTGTCCTCTTCAAGAGGCTATTCTGAAAAAGCAGAAAGGAAAGGAGTTAGACATGGTTTTGAAGATTTGGCCCGAGAAGACGGCAACTCAGTTGAGTACCCGTCTACTCGGCCCGAATCTCGGGGACTGGATAGTGGCTAAGGAGAAAGAGAAGAGTAGAAGAAGAAGGAAATCGCAACTCGGAGCAATAAACTGCAACTCGGAAAAAGCAAACACAACTTACAGCATAGGTTTGCTCGAGATCTTCTGCGGCTTTGCGGTGGACGAACAATTTCGCCGCCAGCGTGCTAGTGGCGGACGAGATAGTCATTGGATTGTAGCCACTGTCCGCCTTATTCCAGTCAGTGCGCCAATGGTCCAGCGGGCCCAAGGTCATGCCATCCCAGGTTGGGTTGCCAAGGAAATCGCTCTCCCACACCGCGTCGATGAAGCCGGCCCGGTCGATTATCTGCTCGAGCCCTTCGGACTGCACCTCAGTCTCTTGGGCCTCGCGCGAGAAGATCGAGAGGGCCTTCTTCTTCTTTTCCGACAACTTGGCATCCACAGCTGTGGCCTGCTTGCCTTTTGTAAGCGCGGCCTTCTTCTCGTCCGCGGTCAGTTTGATGCCATACTGCTGTGCCGTCCGCACCATGTAGGGCAGGTAGCCAGGCGGATCCTGAGCGCTTGATCCTGCGTTTACGCCAGCAGGACTGCCAGAAGCACCTGCGCAGGCAGAACTGCCAGGAGCGCCAATGATGAGCTGCCCAGCTTTTGCGGCAGGCTTCGCGGGAAGTTTAGGCGGTGACATCTTGGCAGAATCCTGCGCAGCGTTGCGCGGTGGATTCTTGCGGACTACGGCAGCGGGATGAGTAGCCGGCTTCTCGGCAGCATCCGCCTTCTTGATGTTCTGCTTGGCTGGAGGGCTTGGTGCGGTCTTCTCGGCGTTCTGTTTGGCTGGAGGGTTTGCCAGGGTCTTGGCCTTCTTTGCTGGAGGGCTGGAGGCGGTAGGTGGAGCAGCCTACTGAGTAGGCGGCACAGGGGGCCGGCTACTCGGCGCAGTGTCGGGCTGCGTTTGGCTCTGCGGGTCCTGCTCCACCGCAGTCGTCTCAGCCCGCTGCTCGGCAGCGGGATTCAGTTGGGCATCTTCTTGCTCTTCTACCCGCGGCTGCACCGCGGGATCATCTTGGGCAGCAGCCTCAGCATCTGGCTGCTCCTGGGTCTCTTCCTGCCGCTCAAGGGCGGCACGGTGGTGATTCTCGGTATCTTGTTCGATATTTTCCCCAGCGGAAGCAGCAGGGGGAGAAGGGGGTCTCTCGTCATGAACGACATCCTGCGCGTCTGGCTCTGCGCGGGCCTGCTGCTCCGTGTCCATATCTTGGGCACCAGCGCCCGTGTCCTGGGCGTTGGTGCCTTCCTCTTCTTCCTTCGCGGGAGAGGACTCACGCGTCCTATCCCGTGCGGCAGGCTCCTCCTCGTCCTCATAAAGATTGATGAGCGACTTGGGGTCGACGGGTGTTTTCTTCTTGGATTTGGCGGGGGCAGTAGCAGCATCAGCGTCCAAGGGAGCGCTGAAGAGAAAAAGGAGTTCAGAAAAGCGGAAGGAAAGGAGAACACCAAGAAGCATTAACAAGATGTAAACTAGAGGGAAAACTACTTACCCTTTGCGGGAAGGAGGTGGCCTTCGGCCTGAGACCTGCTTCTTCTTCTTCTTGGATTTCGACTTCTTGGCGGGAGGCTCTTGAGCATCGCTACCCGTCCTCTTCCGAATGGTGGGAGCGGCCACTGCAACCGGATTGACGTCAAGGACGTCCTCGTCTTCCTCCTCCGCGTCGGCGTCGTCTGCAGAGTAGGAGAGAAAAAGCAGATGAGAAGCAGAAAGGAAGAAGGGACATCGCTACCCGTAGCTGCAGAGGCAAGCTCAATCACCTTCTTCTTCGTCCTCAGACCAATCCCGAATGGAAGCATCGATGTGGTGCTTACCATGCTGTTCGGCATGAGGGACACAGAGGGTGTCCTGGGTGTCGTAAGCAGTCTCGTCATCCTCCGTCCGGTCTGGGTCCTAGTTGGCCTCAAGGAGCTCCTCGTTCTCAGCAAGCTGGCGGTCAAGGTGGTGAAAACACAAGCAAGTAGCACAAATCAGCTGAATAATACAAGGAACTCTACCCGGAGCGGGAAGCAAACACAAAGCATACTTAAGCAAAGATCCTACTCGACATGGCGTGCACACACAAAGCACATAGGGCCTAACAGATACTAGCAAGTGCTCTACTCAACGTGGCGTGCAAACACAAAGCACATGAAGCTTAGTGGATACTAGCGGGAGTTTCTACTCAGCACAGCGTGCGAACACTAAGCATAGGCAGTCTACTCGGCATCATGATGCAAAGATAAAGCATAACAGTACTAACCTGACCGATGGGCTTCGTGCGGCTGTACAGCATGAAGCCGTACTGCCAGTTGTCGGTGAGGCCAGTGCTCATGATCGAGCGCGCCCAGACGGCCACATCCGCGTTGCTCAACTCGAACGTGGTCGTCCGTGTGCAGTCTCTGTTGCCCCCCATGTAGCACATGAGGTGCGCACGGCGCTGCAGCGGGAGCACTCGCCTGGAGATCCAGCAGGCGATGGGGTCGTCGCTCTTCAACCCCAAATCCTTCAGCTGGGCCAGGCGCTGGTTCATCTGCTTGATGTCGCCTTCTAGAGCGGGCTTGAATCCCCAATTCTGTTGGGTGGGCGCCGTGTTCATCCACTTGGGAAGGTGGATCCGGTCCACAATCGGCGCTCCCTCTTCGACAGTAACGTTCTTCACGTAGAAGAACGACCGTTGCCACTTGCGCACGGAGTCAAGGCCCTTGATGCGCGGGTGGTTGGTCCCGCCATGTTGCAGCATCATGGCGCTGCCGGTCTTCGTCATACTACGGGTGCTCTCCGTGCTACCCGGCTTGGGCACGCTCTGCTTCCTGAAGAAGAAGTAGCGCGCCCAGGTGTGCACCGTGGGGCGCACACCCAAGAATGCCTCGCACACCACGG
This sequence comes from Alopecurus myosuroides, assembly GCA_028641055.1. Taxonomy (NCBI): domain Eukaryota; kingdom Viridiplantae; phylum Streptophyta; class Magnoliopsida; order Poales; family Poaceae; genus Alopecurus; species Alopecurus myosuroides. The sequence goes on from CM054058.1 coordinate 177,810,811, forward strand.
CGTGGTATGCGAGCATGACGATGGCGTTCGGCGGTAGATGGTGTGGTTGAAGGCCGAAATGGTTGAGGAAGGAGCGGAAGAAGTCGGAGACGGGAAGCCCGAATCCTCGCTTGAAGTGAGCGAGGAACACGACGAACTCGTCCGCCTCTGGGGTGGGGACGAGCTCGCCGTTCGACGGCCTGTAGCGCACGCCGGAGGGAACCCGGCGGGTGTTCACGAGCCACTGGCAATCGTCTGCCGTGACCTCGGAACCAGCCCACCCGGCGCAGGCATCGTCGTCGCGGGACATCGAGAAGAGGAGATTCGGGAGGATTCGGTGGAGATCTGTGGAGAGTTGGTGGAAATCGCTAGCCTTCCGGCGTCGCAGGGAGCAGCGGCACGGTGAGATGTGCAGCGGCGGAGCACTCTGTGGCGGCGGAGATGCGAAGAGACGAGGGATGAATGCGAGCAGAAGGGGGAAGAAGGAGTTACCGAGGGGGTATTTATCCCTCCCCTCGGATAGCCGTTACCAGTAAAGCTAGTGGGATCAGTTGTGCGCAGAGATCGTGCGACGTGGGGTGTGGGCCGGTTAGAAACGCACATAACGCAGTCCGCGCGCGTAACGGCCGCAATCGATCCCACGTCGAGATCGTGGGTGATAACTGCACTTGATGTGACCTAACGGGCCGCCGAGCCCAGGCCGCAGGGATGGACGCGTGGCCTGCCATATCCCGGGCACCGAGGCGTCGGGGGTACGAGAACTTGACACGTGCCAAGTTGCAGTGCGGAAGGGCGGATTTGGTCTGCCACGCCGAGATTCTCTCCAGGAATTCCGCGAAGTCATTCTACTCGGCGACAGAGAAGAGAAATAGTTCTATTCGGGAGAGAAGAGACCTGAGCCAGAATTAGGGGCCTACTCGGAGTTTCTACTCAGCAACCTAAGGCTCAAAGGTAAGATTGGTTTTTAAGCTGGCAGAGCCCAGTGAACAAGTTCGCAGGACTCTACCAGCTTCGGGGACTAATGTCGGGGGGTTACCCCCGGGTAGGGTAAAGGCAAGTGCTAAGGGCAAAGATCAGAAGAGACGTTTGGCAGAGTAGCTGGCTACCCGGTACTCGCTACCCGGTCGACTGCTATTCGGCCGTACACACTGATGGCCAGGAGGAAGAATCAAGAAAGTTGTTCTCCTCCGAGTAGAGGAAGTGGTCCGAGTAGAAATGGCGGTCTCCTACTCGGGCCAGAAGTCAAAGGAGCCGTTCTGACACAGGATCCCGCGTATCCTGGGTCCGTACTGGGGCACTGCTCATCTGCAGAGCGCGTGCTTATCCGCGCCAGGGTGTCAGCAGGGCGTCGCAGGTTAGGGGGGGGGCCTACCCCGTGACAGTGTCAGTGATAACAGATCAGTTTCTCGGTTCTGCGGAACGACTTTACACACGGAGACAAACTTGGAAGCCAAAGCGGTCAGCGGGAAGCTGGAAGTGTACAGTGTGCACACTATGTCGACATCTTGGCTGTATCCGGTTGGGCACCAGTATATAAGGTGCTCTGCCTCCTCCTGCGCGAGGGACGACACGACTAAGGGCTACAGTCACCTAGAGAGGAGAGTGGCTACTCGGTGGTAAGCATCATTTGTACTGTGGCTACTCGGTGAGACACGAATATAAAGAGAGGAAGGCAGGAGTAGGGGTTTTACCTCCACACGAGGGCCCTGAACCTGGGTAGATCGTGTTGTTTGCAGTGCTAGTTTCATACTCACGCGGCTACTCGCTGCGTGATCCCTTTCCGAGCGCCTCCAGCGTCCATCGTCCCCACATCTTTAGCCATCCTATGGCATCTGCCATGACACCACCACGACAGTATGTCACAAGCCAACTAGACTTCACAAGAGCGGCTCCCATAGAAGGGCGCATCTGGGTAGAAGGTCATCCCTCTTTCTCTTTTGTTTACACAATTATGATTTGTCCGATAAATCAGGGGCAAAAATAGTGGAAAGAATTTATTGTATTAATTTGGGGCTGGGCACCCTGCTGCCAGCTCTTCTATCAATTGGATAAGCGGATGAAGCCACTAGTCCAGGGTGTGAAAGTCCAATCAACAAGTGAGATAAAGATTCTCTATTCACGTCCTCATGAGCTAAAACAAGAGCACAAAACAGGAGTAATTTTGAAGGTTTTAAAGGTAACACATGAGAAATTTACTTTGGAGTGGCGGTTAAATACCACATGTAGGTAGGTATGGTGGAAACATTTGGCAAAATTTGGTTTTTGGGAGTTGGATGCACGAGTAGAGCTCATACTCAGTATAGGTGGAGGCTAGCAAAAGACTGGGAGCGACAAATCAAGAGAGCAATAATGGCCATAATCATGCATAGCAACAAAAACATCATTAATAAAAGCATAAATGGTACTATAAGTCAAAAAATAAATGATAATAGAGGCTATAAGTGACTGGTTTGTAGTCATAAACATGGTGTAAGCATGCGCCAAGTCAACCAAATAAAACATTCAAAGGAGAACACCACAAATTTATGCTTCAATATGACAACAATGACTCATGATTCTTTCAAAGGCACATTAAACACTCTCAGCTATTTGAGACAAATCATGCTACAAAAATAACCACTAGGATTTAAAATTAAAATAACATCTAGCATGACATGAAAAAGTCTAGCCACAGTCTATACAAGCTTATAATTGGATCTGTTATAAGCACGAAAACTGTACTACTGCTTTCCAACACCAAACATTTCATACTAAACAAAAACTCTCCAAGAGATGCAGCAATGAAACAAGAGAGTACTAACACAACTCTAATAATACTAACAGCTCTAAATAAGAGATGCAAGAAAAACATGAGCTAAAAAGGAATTTTGCAGCAACTAGAAGAAAAACAAAGAATACGAGCATAACGAGTATTTGTACGAAAAAGCGGAGTGTGTCTATCTCCCACACAATGAATGCTAGGTTTCAACAACATTATTGCAGCAAGGAAAACAAAAGAAAACAAAGGAAAACAAAACGAAACACAAACAAATGCTCCAAGTAAATTTCATATGATGTGACCGAATAAAAATATAGTTTCACTAGAAGTGGCCTGATAAATTGTTGATGAAGAAGGGGATGCCTTGGGCATCCCCAAGCTTAGAAGCTTGAGTTTTCTTAGAATTTCTTGGGATCAACCACATGGGAATCCCCAAACTTTGACCTTGCACTCTTCTTGATCACATCATATCACCCTCTTCTCTTGACCCTTGAAAACTTCGTTCACACCACACTCAAAGTAATTCGCATTAGAGGGTTAGTGCAACAATAAAAAAATCCATGGGTTCTGCAAGGGAAAACGTGCTATTGATACTTTTAAACATTAGCTACAGCTACTAATGTTTCGTGAAGCAAAGAAATCCACTTGACGTAGTAAAAGAGCAAATGCAAGAAAAATGGCAGAATCTGCCAAAACCAGAACAATCTGTAAAGACGAAATTTTTTGGGTCACTTAAGTTGCTCAGATCGAAAAACATAAAGAACAAAAAAGTTTCATAATTAGCTGAGGAATAAGCACAAAACGTTTTAGGTCATTTTAATATTTCTGTAATTTATACATTTTTTTACGGTGGACAACAGAAATTTGTTTCCTGCGCTGAAATCCAAAACCAACTCCAACTTTCGCTAGAAACTTTACTTGGCACAACTAATACATGAAAATAAATAGAGAAAGGAGTTGCTACAGAAGTATACAACCCCTTGACTCAAATAAAACAGAGAAAAAAACGAAAAAAGAAAAAAAAAACCATGGGTTATCTCCCAAGAAGTGTTTTTCTTTAACGCCTTTTAGCTAGGCTCAGAAAAATGGAATCAAGTAGATGCTCACATAAGAAATACGAATGAAGAAAAAAGAGAGCATCAAGAAGCAAGTATAAAACAAATTTAAGTCTAACCCACTTCCTATGAAAAGGGATATTGTAAAGAAATAAATTAAAGAAGCTCAAACTAGAAATCACGGGAAGGTAGAATAAGAGCAACTTCAAAATTTTCAACAAAAAGAGAGGTGTTTTAGTAACATGAAAATTCCTACAACCATATTTTACTCTCTAATAATAACTTCCAGTAGCATCATGAACAAAATCAACAACATAATTATCACATAAAGCATGTTTGTCATGGTCTAAAAGCACACAATTCATATCAAGCTCCAAAACAGTGGGATCATAATTTAAAACCAGCTCCTCTTTTTTCCCACTTTTAGCAATATCAAAACAAGATAATTTTTCACTCTTAAAATATATATGACACATTATAGCAATCCTATTTTTAGTAGCATTATAATTTATAACATGAAATAACATAGGGCCATAATCTAGAGCATTATCATATAAATTTTCTAAACAAACTTCCTCATTATCATGCATATCAATAGTTGGAATAAATAGAGGATTATCATAGGATTTATCAAAGTAGCATGGATTATCATAAATAATAGTAGCAATATAATTCACACAAGTTTCATTCATAGTAGTATCAAGGTCACAAGTATAGCAAGTATCAATTTCATCAAAAAGGATATTTCAAATAAATCAATAGGATCATCACAATTATGAATATAACATTCATCCTCCTTTGGTAAGCATGTAGGGCAATCAAATAAGGTATGAATTAAAGCGTTACTCTCATTGGGAAGTAGACATGGGTAGCTACTCCATTCTTCCTCCTCTCGATCATCACTCTCCTCCTCTTTTTCATCCAATGAGCTTCTAAATTCAGCAATTTGTTCTTCCATAAGTTCCTGCAAGGCATTAGTCTCCTCCTTTGGGGGAGATAATCTATTAAGATATTCAGTAATGTAGTAATTAAAATCCTTGTAATTATCAAAGAAATATTCAAGTATAGCATAAATCTCGTATTTATAAGGTGCATCATCAATACTTTCAAGCAAATAGGCAATTTTGAATGCACCCTTCCAAGCAATAAATTCCTCAATTTGTTCCACATAATCAAAGTCATAATTTCCCTCAAAATACGAAGATATGGTAACATTATCATTATACTCACATTGAAAAGAGAGGTGTTTATAACTCCTACACCGTCAAGATTTATCAAAGCAATAAGTAACATTATAAGTACAGCACAAGTTTTAGCATAGTTATGCAATTTATTAATTTGCTCCCATAATTGTATACCTTTTTGTGACAAGTGGTATTCCTTATAATATTTTTCTTTTTCTTCCGTGAACCCACCTTGCTATTTAGATCTAGTTTCAAAGGAATCAACCATTGATAGCAAGCATGGTAAAGCAACTAACAAGCAAGATAATAACAAAGTAAAAATGATTGGAGGTGAGAGAATCCCCTTGCAGAAATTCTCTTCCTCCCCGGCAACGGCGCCAGAAAATCTTGATGGAGTGTAGGCACATGCTCGTTGGGAGACCCCAAGCACAAGGTGTGAAGAATGCAGCAGCAAGTTTTCCCTCAGAAAAGAAACCAAGGTTGAATCGACCAGTAGGAGGACAAGCAACTTCTGAAGGTTGATGCACATGATGTGGTAGGGCGCATGATGACCACAAGTATAGGGGGTGTATCATAGTACTTTCTATAAATAAGAGTGTCGAACTCAACGAGGACTTGAAGGTGTTGACAAGCAGGTTGGATAGAGGATTCACTGTAAAAACTAGCAAACGGGTTTTTGGAGGTTTTTGATATAACATATAAATAAAGTGCGAGTAAATAAAGTGCATTAAATAATATTGCAGCGAGTAGCCCAATCCTTTTGAGAGCAAAGGACAAGCCGGTTGTTCTACTTATGATTTACCAAACGTTCTCGAGGACACATGGGAATCTCGGTAAGTGCTTTCGCTTCATTACAGCTGATTAATATTTATTGGTTCGTGAAGTGTTGTGTGGGTGAACCTATGCTAATGCACCGCCCAACTAGGACTAATACATACTTGTGATTATACCCCTCGTAAGCATCCGCAAATACAAGAAAGTAATTAAGATAAATCTAACCACAACCTTAAAACTCTGGGATCCTACACTCCCTCGTGCATTGGTTTCCTAACGGGGGTTTAGGTTTCTGTCACTCCGGCAACCCCACAATTAGTATCCAAATACACAATGCATCCTCCTAGGTCCATAAAGGTGAAGTATCATGTAGTCGACGTTCACATGACACCACAAGAAGAATAACACCACAACTTAAATACCGAACCACGAGATATTACTTCAACATAACTTCACTACTAACATCATGACTTCTCCCATGTCCTCAAGAACTAAACGAACTACTCACAAGACATCATATGGATCATAATCAGAGGTGATATAATGGATAATAACAATCTGGTCATAAAGTGCTAACACCGATAAATCTCACAAGCATCAACTACTAACAAGTAATCCACACCGGGAGAGAGATCTAATGTAAAACAACGATAGAGACCCCTAATTGTTATAGCGGGATGAAGGTGGATGATGAGGGTGATGGTGCTGGTGGTGATGATGATGACGATGACGATCTTGATGATTCCCGGAGCGATGACGGTGAAGATGGCGATGATTTCTCCTCTCCGGAGAGGAATTTCCCCAGCAGATTTCTCCCCACCGGAGAGCTTTTCTCTATCTAGTGTTTTCCGCCTTGAGGCGGCGGCGGAATAATTCTTCAATGATGTTCTGGGGCTTAGGGTTCCTTGGGGGTCAAGTACGCGAAAGGGAGCGCCCTAGAGTGGGCCAGGGGGGCTAGACCACCGCTAGGCGCGGCTAGAGTGGGGGCGCCGCCTGGTGGTGTGGGCCCCAGGTGGGCCCCCTCCGGGTGCCCTTCTGGCTCACTTCCTCCTCAGAACTTCTAAGACTCCTCCGATATCCCCCCTCTTGTTATGATCTTCTGAATAGGGTATCTTGACGGTGCTTTTTCCATCAGATTTCTGGTTCCGGTGTTTATTCTCCAAAAATTATGAAAAATGCAAAATAAGATAAAATAACATAGGTGATGCATCATAACATGAAATATATCGATGAATAACAGAAAAATAACAATATAAAATAGTGATGCAAAATGGACGTATCAGCGCACTACCGGTTCAGCAGCAACGTGGAACCTACACAACACAATCAATTCACTTGGCCACAACGTAGCAGTGAGGTTGTCAATCTCACCGATTTTGAGGTTAAATGTATGGTGTGGAAAAAAATATGAGAACAATGTGAAAACAACAGTAGCAGTATGAAAACAGTGGAAGCAGTGGTTGTATTATCAGTATGAGAAAATGGACCGGGGTCCACAGTTCACTAGTGGTGTCTCTCCATAAAGATAGCTAACAAGTGTGGTGAACAAATTACAGCTGGGCAATTGATAGATAATGAAACATGCATGACATGATGATTACTATGTGATTCATGCGGGCATTACAACAAGACTCATAGACCGTCATCCAACTGCATCTATGACTAATAATCCACCATCCGAATATAATCCGAACAAACGTTGGGTATTAAGTTGCAAGCAACATATAATCGCAGTAAGCAAAGTGTGTGATGTAAACAATGTAAAAATTGTTGTTGTCTCCTTAATGGTAACAACACATCCTCCATCCGTCACGTTTCTATCACTCGAGCACAGATGCAAAGGAGACATGAACCCACTATCGAGCATAAATACTCCCTCTTGGAGTCACTAGTATCTACTTGGCCAGAGCTTCTACTAACAACGGAGGGCATGCAAGATCATAAATAACATACACATGAAGACAACATGATATATTGATAATCAAGAGACATAGCATTCAATAATCATCGGATCCCAGCAAACACAACATGTAGCATTACAATATGATGATCTCGATCATGTAGGGCAGCTCACGAGATATAAACATGAGGCATAAAGAGGACCGAAAAACCATCTAGCTACTGCTATGGACCCGTAGTTCAAGGATGAACTACTCACACATCACTCCAGAGGCGGGCATGGTGGTGTAGAGCCCTCCGGTGATGATTTCCCTTCCCGGCAGGGTGACAGGGAGAAATCCAGAACCGTCCCGATCTCGGGTTGAGGATGACGGTGGCCTCAAATGTTTTTCGTGGTAAAGTGGTATATTTTTAGGGTTCACGCATCAGGGGGGATAAATAGGCGAAAGGGCGATGTCGGTGGGCGCCCGAGGGGCCCACACCACCCCATGGCGCGGCTAGGGGCGCGCCGCCATATGGTGTGGGCCCTCTGTGGACCCCCTCCGGGCCTCTTCGGGGCTTCGTGGAACCTTCCGGAATTCTAAGACTTCCGGGCTTCGAATTTTCCTATTCCGAGAATATTTCCAGAACAACTTTTCTGAAACTAAAAACAGCAGAAAGCAGGAACCGTCTCTATGGCATCTTGTCAATAGGTTAGTCCCAGGAAATCGCTAAAAATGACATAAAGTGTAGAAACATGTAGCATATGTCATGAAAACAACATGGAACATCAGAAATTAAGGATACGTTTATGACGTATCACACGTGCACACGCACGTGTAACCTTCAATTTTTTTATCCTAGTTAGTAGGCATATATATGAACAAAATCAATATAGAGGTATAATAATATTGCATTAATCAAATAAAATTAATAAAGAGATCTAATATGAAAGACAGGGTGACTTGTATCCAAAATCCCGGTGAAGATATTTATTATCACAAGACAATGATAAATTCGAAAGGTATTTAAGAAAAATCAATCTTGATGCTCTTCACTTAACCTATCATGAATTTCCGCTAAATAAAGTTCTATAAATAACTCTTAAATCCTATTGAATACAGTTTCAATTCTATCAAAAAAGTTGAATAAATTAATCAAAATATATCCTAACATTGCTAATGTTGCTCATCGCACTCAATTGACTATTTACAAATGATGGAAAGCCTTTTTCTCAATCTCTCCTACGCAGATTGATCAACACCGTAATCCACAAAGAGCCCCTGTTGATACTCTGCTTTTCATATGGTTTCTTCCGGTCCTCTAAAGAAGAATGTGTTGCACATACATTATCCGAAAGAAAAATTAATCCCTCGTCTCATATGAAAGATACAAAGTACTTTTATGATTGTTTTCACCAGAGCTACAATGGCCCATATTTTACAAGAATTACAAGAAAAAGGTGTTCATTTTAGATAACAAAAAATATTAACTAAAGAGTTAGCTCAAGCTGCTGCAATTATCTACATTTCAGTTTATTCCCCACCAAATTATAAATTTGGGTAAGTAATACTCCCCACCAGTTTTCGTGCCTACATACATGCATGTTTGGACAAATGGAAGTCGTCTATTTTAGAATGGAGGGATTAGTAAATAGTCATAACTTTGAGACCTTTTACCTTCTGAACTGGATATAAACTGAGGATAGTATTCCATAAAACGCTTTTTACAATGTAAAATTAATCTAAATTGAGGATAATTTTCCATGTGAGAATTTTTTACCTTGTGAAGCATGATACGAATACTATCATCAATGGGAAAACTGTACACAATATCCCTTACTAAATAACCACTATAAATAAAGTCCAGTCCCTGCAAATTTCCACAAACACAAGGCGAGCGCGCGTGGACAACAACAGACTAGCAGGGACGTGGGTCAGCGGCGGGCAGGGAGGCGCTTGGGTAGGTGGCGAGCAGGGAGGCCCCAACGTGCCGAAGGAGCAGCGTTGGGGACACATGAACCGTGGAGGCTAGTGGCGTTGTGGGTAATGTCGAGATTGAGGCTGCGACGTCGGACTGGCTCGTGTGGGTTGCCGACAGGGAGACTTGTGCAGCGTAGCGGGAGGGCGGCAACAGTGAAGGGAAGGGATGCGGGCCTCACACGGCGTTCTCTTTCGTGATTTGGGGATAGTGGCGTCTAGAGCGCATGCGCGGAGGGATTCTGCGGGCACACTAGTTAGGAAAAACCTATCAGAAGCGTGCGGAATACATTTATCAGAAACTCCCCCCCCCCCC